>VYZP01079972.1:120733-168201 GCA_013400635.1 Hypocryptadius cinnamomeus | reverse complement strand
TGTCCCCTTTCCCTTGGTAACAATAACAGGGACCTCACTGCATTAGATTTCTCTCCACTCCAAGGTTTTCAGCTCCAGTGGGCACACTGCTGGAGTCTTTGACAAGTTTTTAAGCAAAAATTAAAGCAGAAAGCTGACAATTTGTGTTTTGTGACATGTGATGGAAAGAAGTGTTTAATTAATCAGCAAGAATGTATTACCAAGACAGCAGCATATGTTTTACATTATCTGCACAGGCACTGTAAGGTAAGAAATAATTGTGCCTATTCTTCAGGAGACAAGAAACTGATCCATAAAAATTTGAGGAGAACTGGGTAGGAAGGAAACCTCATAACCTTGTAAAAGGCTTAGGATTGAAAAACTCAAGTTAACTGTCTGACATGAGGAAGTGTCTCAAGACAGAAAAAGGACAAGATCTGTTTTGGACATGGCCTGCATTCCTTTTGTTCAAATACGTTCTGCTTTTGATTTTTAAAATATTTTCAAGTCTTCATTTTGCAGAGAGAAGGATAAATGAGCAATTTGGAAAAAAAGACTGGCTTAAAATCAGAAGTGTTTGTCTTTGCATAAGAAGCATTTCCTGGTTTGTAAAATACTTTCTGCAAGGAGATGTGTATTGGCAAGGAAGCCAATGTATAAATTCACGTCCTGTTCATGTTTATTACTTCCTTAGGTGAAGTGCAGTGGTACTCACAGGCACCAGTGCAAAGCAGTAAAAAGGGTGTTTCCTGTGCCTAAAGACTAGGAAAGGATTTGAATTCTTGATGGTTTTTGGTCACTTCTGTTTCAAAGGTCATGGTTTCCTCATCTGGAAGGTGGAGACAGTGATGTTTAATTCTTTGTAAAAGTCTGCTGCCAGAATTGCTGCACAGGGCCTTGGTGCTGTAGATTCTGCTTCTCCTCCAAGTCCATGGCAAATGCACAGAGCCAGTCCTGCCTCAGAGGGGGGTATGTGGAGCCAGGGCTGAGATGAGGCAGGGCTGGCAGGGAAGAGGTGATGAAGCAAAAGTGGCATGAGCAGGTTCTCCCTCCCCAGTGAAAGTCTGGACTCCTCCCTCCCAGCCAACCTCCTGCTGCAGGTTTGTTTCTGGTATGTTCTGCTTCAGGATTTGTATTTTCTGGTTCAGTGCTCCAGCTTTGAGGCAATAGCAAAGGAAGTGTTGATTAATGTGGTGGTGAGTCAGTGCTGCAGTTCATGGGGGACAGGAGTTTGTCCATTCAACCTTCACTTCACACTCTGACAGCCAAGAGCTTCCTTACACTTTCCTCTTCCAGTGACATGTTTGACATTTAGTTCCTCCATTTTTAAAAAGGCAGAAAGAGGGGGTTTTAACAAACAGCTTTGCTGTCTTAAATTTAAATGGATTTTTTTAATCCTATCAAAGTGCTACAGTTAAGTCAAACCACTGTTTTTCTCCTATACCCAGCATTCTAATCTTTGCTTTGTCTCACTTTGCTCTGTCCTGTTACATCCCATGGCACTCTCAATACTTGGCAATGGAAGAATCAGCACCTTCCTAACTCGTGTTCCCAAAGCAGCACTTGGATCTCCAGTTGAGGTGCTTTTAGCTTTTCCTTCACCAAAAGGTCAGGCCTGGCTTAGGTTTTTAGGTGCTGGTGTTTTGCTTTCTTCCACAGTCATGAAAAGCATTCCACTGGCTTTGAGAGGTTGTACACCTGGATAGAACTCAGCAGAAACAGCAGGGAATAACCAATTCATTTACATCAAACACAAAAAAGTAGGAATAAATTGTCTTTGGGGATTATGACGTCTTTTTAAGTACTTCAATCAAAGTGCAGTGAGCAGGGGGCACAGTTGGCAGCTCCTCACTGCAGCTGTCAGATCCTGAAAATTAGGGAATCACATGTTGACACTTGGAATGCTGGATGGTTCAATTACAAGTGATCCTAGGTAAAGCTGGGATATTTTTAGCAGTTTACACAAGCCATTGTACTTTCCAGAGTTCAGCATAGGGCCCCAAGAATGCTGAATTTCACAAGGAAATTCTTCTCAGAGCTGCAGGAGTGGGAATTAGTCTGGTTTTGAGAACAGGGCATGGCAGCTCCTCTCACTTTGTTCACAGGTGTCTGAGGTTTGCACATGCATTTACTTAAGGAGTTTGATCTTTTTTTCCATACAAATGCTCATCCATGCCTACCTGCCCCTGGGAAAACAAGACAAATGTTTCCATTTGCAAATAGAGAAAGCAGCCTCAGACCAAAGGTCTTGCCACTTTTCCTCAAGAACTGTTGATCCACCTGAATCTGCCAGATTTTTGCTGTGGGAGTTCCCTGTCACCTGCACCAAACATATGCAGAGATTCAGGGAAATCTCCCAGAGCTGAGCACTCCCTCAGCACCCCCTGCCATGGATAAATCCTGGATCTCATTGACCTGTGAATCTTCCCTGAGGACTGAAAATGTGTTTTCATTATAAATATTTGGATTGATTCAAAGTATTAGCAATGGCTAATTTAATACTTCTTGCCTGACCAGAAGCAAGCACTCCTGGAAAATGCTAAGGAAGAGTTTTCCTGGCTGAGCTGTGCCATGAGCAGCCTGTAGGATACTTTCATTTTATTAGACTGAGGTTCTGCTGCCCTTATCTCTTAGAAGCTCATCCTTCTATATCTGAGTTATTAACTCTGTCCAACACTGGCTGTACTGGCTTGAATTTAGAGCCTCTTAGGAGAAAAACAGGGAAAAGCTGTCATGTTCAGGAACTTTTCCTAACTGAATTTTAATACTTTGGACAGTCTGTATCCCATTAATTAGTCTAGTTAGAAATTAAAACATCTGTTCCTCACTTATTAATAAAAATATAGTTAGCTAAGATTTTCTGCAATTATTGTGCTTATGCAAATAATTTTCTTAACTAAATTTTTTATTAGGAACCTTGTAATGTGTTTCATTAAAACACACTTTTTTGCAATTAATACTTTATTTTCTGTAATATTTTTGTATGAAGAATATTTTGATTATAATAACACAGTCAAATTGCTGCATTAATCCAGAAAGTACTGATTTAAAAGATTGGACTCCAAAGGGAGCGATTTATCTGGGATTTGTTCTTTGGAGAAAACAGGTTTTATCCATTTTCTCCTTTAATGATAGTCTTGGAATAAGAAACCTTGTGAAAACTTCTCATGGGGCAAATGTGAGGTTAAAGGAGATGAGGTGAGGAGCTTGTAGTGAAAAGCCAAGGCTGCAGAGGGGAGCTGGGCTATGGTCCCAGTTGTGACCACAGAGGTCACCAGGCTGATGTCCTTTTCTGCAGGGGATAACCTGCCAGGCTCTGGATGCCCTGGAGAAGCCATTTCTACATCCTTGACTGGATATTTATTTAGAACTGTTATGGTAATTCCTTCATTAAGTGAGGAGAGACTGAATCTGGTGATACCAATCTCTTCCAGACTCTAATAAATGGAGGAGCATAAAGTAGGTGCATTGCTGGATTCTTCCAATAAAAATGGAGAATAATCCAGGAAATCTGTCCAGGGATGGTGCATGCCTGTGTTATATGAGAAATCAAAGTCCTGTTTTCATTCACTGTGTTCCATAATCTACATTCCATGCTTGCTATGTTACAGTCACATAAAAATAGCCAAATGAAAAGGCAGAATCTTTGCTTGCTTTCCCTTGGATGGTTTTTGTGTCTCCAGGGGCTCTGACTGGGCTGACACGGGCTCCAGGCTGGTTTGCTTCCACTGCTCCCTTAGTGCCAGCACTTGGTTCTCATCCAGTCATTTCATCTCAGAAGCTGAAATAACTGCTTGTGTTTAATTGCTTGAGAAATAAAAACTACTGGTGGACGTGGCCTTGACTGGAACATCACTGCATGGGCAGATCCATGGGAATTCCAGGATGAGCCTGCTGAGCTTGGACACAGGGAGCAGCTGCCTTGGTCTGTGGGAAAGTGTTGCTGCTCAGGAGTGGATTCCTTTGGTTACTTCACTTGAAAGTGATGTGGCCCAACAATGTTATTTCTCTGTGAACTATTCCAATTATTGAAAAGGCTTTTCACCACAGTAAAATGCCATGTTTTGTGGCATTGATTTCTCATGTACACATGGGGTGTATAAAGCCTCAGAAGCAATGCTCACACAGATGAAAACATTGGTATTTTATATGTTCTTTCAATTTTTGGAAACCTATGGAATGACTCTCAGCTTTTAGGCTGCATAAGCCTAGTTTTGCTGTAAGATCCCTACAATCTGCTGATTTAAGTAGAGTCAAATCTAAGAGCTCCAGCTCAGAACTTGGCCCTGGATCTAAAGGAGCCTTCAGTCAGTGAGATTTTGAGGAACTAATCTGTGCTGCCCTTGGAGTAAATCAGGTCTTTTGAACATTTTGCCAAATTATTGATTGATTTTCTACACAGATGATCACTTTCCTACTGTTGTCTATATCTGTTTTGCCTTGTTTGCTGCAATAAAAGCTGTGTGAAAGGTTAAGTTTGCTTTAAAAAGCCAGAGGTTGTGCTGACATGCACCTCCTAAAAGGAACAGATTTCAGCTGTCACTGAGAGCAACTTGTAGTTCATTTGGGATGAAATTTGTATTATATAGTCCTAAGTTAATCAGCTAATAATAGAACAGTGGTGGAATTGGTTCATTAATCAACAAGATCCTTTGCCTTCCATTGTAAAATACATTATGCTTTGAATATTGAATATGCAAATACCCTACCTCCCACTCGAGCTATTTTCAAGACCTTAAAAGTGAAGAGAATAATAGTTTGCTTTTCATCCTGGGATGCACTGACAGAAGATCGTTCAGATTTGATAGCTCTGTGTGGCCACATATTAAATTTAATCCTTTACCTCATTCTTTATTATATTCCACTGGTCAAATGAAATGTCCCAAGGATCAAGATAGATGGCTGTGCTTGCCTTAGATTTTCCTCAGCTGGTTGGAGAGATTGTATTTATACTTTTGTAATCACTTGGAAATCAAAGAAAGCTTGGTATTGTCTAAGCAATTAAACAAAAAAAAAAAAGTCTTTTGTATTAACATTAAGAGGATGTGATTGAATTTGCTATGAAAAGGAATGAATTTGGTGCTACTGTATTAAATGTGACAGTAATGTAGCAGAGAGTGTGACAGGGGCTCAGGTGACCTTGTGTATCCTTGTCCTGGGTAGTAGCAGGATGTAGGATGTGATCCCAAAGCCTCACAGAGGCCAATCTGCATAGAGCACATTGAGTAATTTGTGGGTTTGTTCTTTCACCAAAAACGTTTATAGCTTTTGGCTTTAAAAATAGTTCTGGAGCGTAGCAAGAGAGAGGCAGCTTTGGCCTAGATATTGCACAGGATGGCAGATGAACAGGGTTGATTTCATTGTGGGCAGTTTGCCCAGGACACTTTTTATAGAACATACAGTTACTCTGGGGGTTCTTAGCCTTTGGTCACACTGGGGGTTTGGGTTGATTCTGTAGAAGGGAGAGGGATAATTTCACAAAAAGAAAAATTAATGTAAATTTTGAAATTTAAGTTATTTTATGTTTGAATTTCAAACCTGTATCAGTGGGAGCAGGATTAATTTTCCTCCTGGGGCTGCCTGGTCTGTGCTCCCTGCACACACTGAACGCCTCCTCATCCAGGAGCATTCTGAAGCCTGTTCTTACATCATTTACTCTCATAAATTTTATTTGCTTTGCATCTCTGGATCTGAATGCATTTTTTGAGCTGTGACTGGCATTTACCTTGTAGCTCTCATGTAAAATCCAAGAATAAAAGCTGAGACTGCACAACAGATAGAAAACATTAAAGCACAGAAAAATCTTGCCTGTTTGTTTCAGCCCCTGGTGCTTGTATTACAAATTGAACACACACAGGTCCAGGTGTGAATTAGCTAAGGCTGTTGGACTGTAAGGATTTTTATTATTTTACTCAGTCTTTAATAAAAATATGAATTCTCCATTGCTTTAGATTTTGAGTGAAACATACACTGCATTTCTCTGTTTCTATGCAAGGACTCTGCTTTTATTTTCCTGGGTTTGAAAACTTAGCCAGCAATATCATCCAGGTCTGCACAAGTCAAGGAAAGAGAACAAGAAGTGTTAACTACTGAGAACATTTAAAAAAAAAATCTTTTCCCACGTCCTCTTCCCTTCCAATTTTGCTTCTGGCTATTACCATGTTTTGGTCTGCAGGGCTGGGGCTCTGTTACAAGTGCAAATTACTGTTGCATTAAGTTTTCATTATCCATGACTCCCATAACGTTTTGCAAGGAGTATTTACTTTTCCAGCTGTCAAATGGTGGCGAGCAGAAGGGAGTGATCTCAGGCCTGCAAAGGAGTGAGCTGGGACAGAAAGCAGAGGAGCTGCTTTCCTTGATCTCACTCAGTGAACGAACACAGAGCTGAAAATAAATAGACCCTGGGAATCTTGAAATCCAGCCCTCTGTTCTAACCACATTTTGGACGTGCAGGACAAAGAGGATAATTACATTTTCTGCTGTGGTAAGGCCCTGTTCCTGCTGTCTCCCCCCCAGTTCAAGCAGTACGTGAGCAAGCTGCGGAGCAAGAACACGTTTTACAAGAAGAAGCGTCAGGAGGTGGCAGAAATCACGGCCGAGTACGGGATCCTGCAGAGGACGGAGGAGCTCCTGCGGCAGCGCCACGAGGCCACTCAGCAGCAGCTGGTAACCTCAGCTCGTGCTGCTCCCAGCCCTCCCTGCCCTGGGAACAGCCTCAGCATCCCAGGGATGCTGCTGGCTTTATCCTAATGTGTATCACCTCGTGCTGCTCCCAGCCCTCCCTGCCCTGGGAACAGCCTCAGCATCCCAGGGATGCTGCTGGGCATTGTGTATCACCTCGTGCTGCTCCCAGCCCTCCCTGCCCTGGGAACAGCCTCAGCATCCCAGGGATGCTGCTGGGCATTGTCCAGGGATGCTGCTGGGCATTGTGTATCACCCCCAGCTCCTGCTGCCCTCGCTGAAGGAGCCTTTGGGGTAGAAAAGAGATTTTTGGCTGTTGACTCTGAGGCTGCTGTACTTTGTGTCCATCAGGGCTGGTCTGCAGCTTCTTTTTAGACTGAGGGGCCTCACCCTGCTTTTTAAAGTGGGTGGTAAATCTGTACAAATGCTGCTTAGGGCAAGGCTGGATGCTTAAATTACTTTTTGGTATCCATAGATATAGTGAGGGCTTAGAGAATGACCAGCAGCAAATAGGATCCAAGTTACTGCTGTAAAATATATAGGAATAGTATTTAAAGGAAGAGCAGGCAAGCACCCACAATATTTAGAAGAAAATGTGTTTAAATTTAAGACTGGATAAATCTTCCCTAAGCCAGAACAGCAGCAGAAGGATTTCTGCTCTGGATAACTGTAAGCATCCCAAATGCAGGAACACTCTGTGGTATTTTCTTCCAATCCCTGTATTCTTGTTACCAAAATACTTGACAAAATAACTTGCTGCATCTTCTGATCATGCAGACAGATTTTACACACTGAACTTCTTCAGAGCCTGACCTCCAGCCCACTTTGCTCTGTGGAAACTCTCTGTTCACTTCACTGAGTGCTGGATGACCAAATATTGTATTTACAGAGGGTTTTTGTTGTCCTGCTGTTCATGCACAAGATAAAATCTACTTTTCTGGAAGCTAAATTAATTATAATAAATTGATTAATAAAATAAATTAATTATAGTACTTACCCTTTTCACTTCTTCACAATATTTGGCTCCACGAAGGAATTTGCTGTTTCTTGGTTAATGGACTCACATCCAGCATTTATTGTTTGTGTCTGCAGCAAGCAATTGAGGAGAAGAAAGGAATCTCTGGATACAGCTACACCCAGGAGGAGCTGGAAAGAGTCTCTGCAGTGAAGAGTGAAATGGATGAAGTGAAAGGCCAAACATTAGATAACATGTCTGAAATGGTGATTTTTGTCTTAAACTATTGCACTTCCTCAGTTTGAGTATCTGGTTCTTCAGCATATAAAACCCAATTTAATGTTTTTGTTTGGGTTTATAATTTTCCTTTAATCTGTGTTTATACATATATATAAATATTTCTAACAAATACATCTGCAAAGATAATCTTGACAAAGTTTACTAAAATGTGCATTTTTTTTCTTTAAAATGCTACAAATAAATCCTTCTTTCCTCCCCTTCAGAAACTTTAGGGATATCAAATCTTCTTGTCTTTGATTTTTTAACTTTTTTATGGTGATTTCAGAAGTGGTTTCATATTTGTTCTTATTTGACACATTATTTGAAAGAGACAAATGGTTTGAATCTGTAATGGAGGCTTTTTCTAAAATGTTTTTAAATCGCTGGAGTTAAGCATTTGTTGAAAAATACTTAATATGCTTAAAGAGCTAAATAGCTCGTCTTTTTCTTTATAGCCTGATTTTCAATTGCCCTTAGAACTGTCATGTTTTAATGTACCTGCCCACATGGCCACAGAAGGAAGAAAGAGCTTGAATTTCTAATATAAAAATATTATAAGAGAGCGAAAAGCAAAATAGCATCTTTTTTACTCATTAGGGCACTTTTAAAATACAATGATGTAACTAAAATAGAACTACTCTCAAACAGAAAGGTGGATGCAATTTGAATTTTCAGTCTAAATATATCAAAGTGAGTCAGTTTTAGCATTTTCAAGCTTTATTTAACCTATGCAAGTGTATTTGTTTTCTTAAGGATGTCGTCCTTTCTCTGAGCCCCCTCTGTGCATCCCCTTCATCTCCCCTGCTCCTTCAGCTCTTTGGTGTCTGGCACAAGGGCAGTGCCCTGGACTTCTGTGGGATGTCCTCAGTTGGAACAATGGGAGCAGAATTTGCCTCATTTGTGGGAATGACCCCACTGCCAGATGGGCTCTTCCCCTTTCTTAATTAGGCCTGAACTTCAGTTCTATAATTAAGGTTTCATCACACATTTTTTCTCTCCATATTTTGATTTACTTCCCTTTCTTTTCACATTCCTAATTACATAAATGTACAATTAGGATTACAGAGTTAATGAATATTATTTTTGTCCCTTTCTCAGGTGAAGAAACTGAATGCCATGGTGGCAGAGAAGAAGGCAAGCCTTGCTCCTGTCATCAAAGAGCTGAGGCAGCTGCGTCAGAACTGCCAGGTTTGTAGAAACACTCCTCTCTTTCTGTGTAAACCGAGTCAAACCCACAAATAAATCCAATTTACAGATCTCTGAAGGGCTCTACAAGGACATGATCAACTCTGAGGGAAAGCTGGAAATAGCAGAATGTGTCAACAGCGTTTGCAGCAAGCAACCTGCGAAAGGTTGGGATTTGTAAAAGCTGACAGTGCAGGCACAGAATTCAGTCCTTTATAGCAATTTTAAAAATTACTACATCAGGAAAAAATGTGAAAAGTCATAGTTCAAACCCAAAGCAAAGTTAGTTTCAGATTAGTTGCATAGCTATTTCTGTATTTCAGCACTGGTGATCCCAACCAACACTGTCTTTCTGAGTGGATTGCAGATAACTTCTCATCCAAATGTTGGCTACATTGATCTAATTCCTGCTTTAGTCTGTGGCACTGACAAATTTGTCCATTTGTTCTCAAAATTTATAGAGAGCTGGGGAAAAAAAGTCTTTTGGGTGTACAGCTGCCATAAGTTGGCTCATTACCATGGAATTAAATAAGCTGATGCATTTATCTATCTATATTTGAAATTTCCAGAAAACCTACTTTTAATGGTTCCATTCAAAGTGTCAGCAGATGAAATCCAGCAAAGGGGTTGATTGTGCACAAGTGAAAATCTGGCTTTTCATAGGGAGCACTTACAGTGATCCTTTCTTAATGCCTATTTTTATAATTATTTGTTCTTTCTTCTTGCAAACACAGCCTTGTTACCCTGGCAGGGAACAGAGGGAATTTCCTTCTCTCTGATCCCCAGAATGGGAGGGGTTGGTGGCTTCCCTGCGTAACCACAGCCATGCGCCAGCGAGGGTCACACTCCAGGAGCTGGGGCTGGTGTGTGAGGGGCCTGAGTGTCACATGGCAGCCAAAGGAAGATTTCACTGATGTGCCCTTTTGCCCTTTTCACCAAGGAATTAACTCAGGAATGTGATGAGAAGAAGATCCAGTATGACAGTTGTGCGGCCGGGCTGGAGACCAATCGCTCGGCGCTGGAGCAGGTGAGGTGGGGCTGGCTCCTGCACGGGGGTGATGCTGGGCTGCAGTGCTTCCCTGCCCTCCCTCAGCATGAGAAAAATACAAATCCAGTCAGTGAGTCAGTGAGACCCACAGGTCATGCCTGGAGCTGCTGTGTGGGGTGGCTGCAGTCACACAGGTCCTGAGCAGCAGCACATGGACTCAGGGTGGTTCATGCAAGACGTGAGTCTGCCAGAAATGCTGCTGCCCTGGACAGTGTCTGTTAGGGAAGAATTTGACCATAAAATAAAGATTAATTGATCAAGACAAATCTTTATATGTAGTTAGCTGTTTCACTGCAGTAGCAACAAATTTAGTGGATAATTGACTGAAACTGGTGGTGAGGAGACTTCATTAAATGGGACTGTCTTGAATTCCTGCTTTGTCTCACTCCATCACTCCTGTGAATTTTGACTGGGCTTGGTTTCTCAAGGCCTCACCCTCAGAAGAATATACTGCAAGGTAAAGAGGGAGTTTAAAGTGTGGGTGGATATATAGACAGTTACTTTCCTGCTCTAAAAGTTCCTTTGTACCAGATGGACTGATATGAAATGGACCTTCCAAAGGAACTATTTTACAACAGCAATCAAGGCTTTTCTTCTTGGCAGATAACTCCCAGTCATTTTCTACCATGTAGTGACAATCACAGCGACTGACTGAGCTGGACATGAGTTGAACTGTAGAATTCAGTTTTCCAGCTGATGGTCTGGAAATCACACAGTGGCAGAGCTCTGGAATTGCAAATGCTGTGCAGCCTGGAATGTGTGCAGGAATTCCATTGGGATCATGAGGTTTTTTGGGAATGGACCATTTAGAGATGGGAGCAACCCATTATCTCCAGACTCCTCCATATAATTATTGATTGGTGATTAACATACTACTGGCATGTCTGTAGCTTCTAACATGCACTTTGCAGATGTGTTCCAGGAAATGCTTGTTCACAGCTGTGCCTGGCACTTCAGATGTGCTGAGGAACAGGAGTCTTGGCAGCACTGCTGAAGTGTCTGTTACAAGTCAGGCATTAATAAAAACCTGTTAACAGCCATTTTGCATCTCTGACTGTGACTGAAACTGCAAATCTAAAACCACTCAGTTGTCTTTCACTCTAAAAAGAGACTTGAGAGAAGCCCAAATGTTATAAACATTTGAGAAATTATCAATTCAGGATTATTGCTATTATTATTGTTATTATTATTATTACTATTATTAATATTATAAACTCTCGTGGTTTATATGGCAACACAGGGCATCTCCTGGGAGCTTGCAGTCACCATATGCTTTGGAATCTTGCTCTTTTCCCACAGGAAGTGAAAGGGCTTCTTGAGGAGTGTGCCCAGGAAGAGAGCAACTACCGTTACATTAACTGCATGAAAAGGGTGAGAGCACAAACTGTTCACTGTGAAATGAAATGGCAATTATAATATACACACCCATATATGTATTTAATGATGTATTTCTTCACAGAGCCTGGAGATCCAGCTGCAGCGTGCCAGGGAGGAAATGAAGGCCTACGTGTCCCCAGACCCGCAGGAGCGGCGCAGGGCGGTTCGGTGAGCGGGGCAGGGCTCTCTCCCCTGGGCAGGATTCTCTCCCCTGGGCAGGATTCTCTCACCTCGGGGTGACCTGAAGGAGATTCACAAACTGAGGCTGAAGTCAGGAATTTTCTCATTGGCATTTGGGCCAGAGGAGTTCACCTGATAAATTTAGAAACACTATAATAATCTAAAAATAAGCATCTCGGATTCCAGCCTATAGTGCTGAGAACGTACAAGTTCTGTCAGACATACCAGGAGATTTACCCCTCCCACTGGAGATTCTCAGCCCAGGACAGGCTTTAACTCTGAGGATGGTTCTGCACCATCCCATGAACCTCCATCCTTACCCTCAGTTTCACTGACTCCAGTAAAAAGCCACTTCCTTCATCCCATGACTCCTTTCAGGACCCCTCGCCTTTGACTGGCAGCAAGAGAAACAGGAAATACTATAAATTGAGCTGCTGATTATTTTTGGTGTAGTTTTCTATTTTAAATAGAAATTTTTCCTGCCAAAGATGGAAATGTTTTCTGAGAATGAGATATTTCGGATTCATTATCTGTGCTAAGAAGTCTAAATGTTACTATGTCGTAGAGATTTTTTACACTTAACTAAGTGTAACTTAACTAAATATTTTTGTGAAAGTATCCTGTTGAAAATTTTGTGTATGTTCAATCTGCTAATACAACGTAAAAGCTGAAACAAAATTCAGGCAGCAGTCAACAAACTGCTTCAAAATCAAGCATCAGGAAAATCCAAAACATTTATAATTTCCAGTTGGTAAAAGTGTCAAAATACCCAGGGCTTATTCTTCATAATTAGCTTTTCAAAGTTTCAGAATATTACATGAAATTGAAATTCTGTTTTCCAGAAAAGTAAATCTTAGATCCTTGTTGTCAACAAAATAATCCAGTTGGTGTCAGTAGTTTTGCAAGGTGGTCTTTGCTTTCCCACCACAGTATTTCCCAGTCATGAAAACATTTATCAAAACTGTTCTAAAATTCATGTTTGCTCAGTTTTATGGCCATTGATAGGGAAATGTGTCAGACAGTGAGAAAACTCCAGGGATTCTCTCAGGAGAATCCATCAGACCCTTTCCTGAAGCCCCTTGCACTGGTACCAGTGGAGCTGCATCTCCTTTGTCTAGAACAGGAGGCAGAGATCACCAGGAAGGGAAGGACCAGAGTAACATCCATCACAGAGACCTTCTGCAAGGATGTGAGGCATGGCAGTGTTCAAACACTGTGCAGTAGAGAGTGTAGGAAAGTAAGAGTAAGCAAAGAATCAAAACTACAAACGCTGGGGAGGGAGAAGAGAAGGAGGAGGAGAGAGAAGGTGATGGAGGCTGAGAGGGCTCTTTCTCCATCTCAGAAAATAATGAAAGGCTGTAGGAAATAAACATTTATCTAATGAAGGAAAAATGCAACAGCACAATTAAGCAGAAGGCTGAACAGATAAAACCTTAGTGATGATGTGAATATTCATGAAGATGAGGACCTGAGGCAGCAGGGTCAGACAGCCAGGAGTGGGAGCTCAGTTGGTTCACTCCAGCTCAAATCCTTGGGAATTGAAGATCCAGGATGTGGGGATTCACAGGGAGCAGCTGTCAGAGCCCAGTGCTGGGATGGAGCACGAGCCCAGCCATGCAATCCCAGGTATGGGCAGGGAATGTGAGCTCGCTGTTACCCCTCTGTGCTGTCCCCGTTTCACTTCCCCACTGTGGAAATTATCCTCCCACAGGGGCCAGCCACAGTCCTGACCTTGCTAAGAGGTCACAGAGCTGTCTCATTTCAGTGAGTTACAGCAAAGTTCAGTAGAGGGATCTTAGCAAAATATAAAATAAGACGATGACATTTTTCTCTAGACATCTCTTTAGAACCTGAATGTATTTTTCAGCAAGTGCTGGAATGTAAACGGAGTAAAAATGAACCATAAATAGAATTGCACTTTCCTAACAACGTATTGAACAAAAAATGTCTTAATTCAGACCCTTTTTATTGAATATAAACTCTCTGTTCCGTGGAGTCACTTGTTAGGAATGTGAAAAGTTAATTTTCTTTTCTAAAAATAAAAAGTTGTGGGGTTTTAACAAAGTTATTAAGTTACATTCTTTCCAGTCATCATTATAAATAGTAAAGAAAAACTTACTAGGAAAGACTTAAAATCTTCTGATGATTACTTTGAAAACTCTACTTTTAAAAAAAGAGGGTGTTCTGGAGGCCAAATGTGTGAGAACATGTGCTGTGTGCCAGAGCAAAGAAGCAGCTTCAGCCTCACCTCCAGCTGGGTGAGGATTTCTGGGATCAGTGGGACAGCACAGCACCTGGAGCAGCCTCAGCACAGCTCTGATCTGCTCTGGCTGGAATTGTCCAAGAGCAAGAGATCCTAAAGTGATCCAGCTCCATTCCTGTGGAGGCAGGACCAGGTGGCCCCAGGCCCAAGTGCTCCAGCCAAAGTCCTGCAGTACTTGGGAGAAAGGGAAGGAATAAGGGAACACAGAGCTTTGGGTCCACACAGCTGCTCTCACACTCCAGGAAGCCTTCAGGCTCTGGCATTGGGAAGGGGGACATTTCTTTCTGGAAATTAGAATTTCTGTACTCAGAGGTCATCTACCCTGAGCACTTTGGAAAGCTCTTTAAATGAGCTGGGTTATTCTGAATTCCACTGGCTGACTCTCACACCAGAAAAATGTAATAATTACACACAAAATATAATTGATTTTTTTTTTTCCAAATGGCTCAGTGCACATTTTTTTTTCTATGGTCACATTTCAGAAAAGCTAAAGATAAGTCCCTGTGCTGTCTGTGGAACAGTCTTGTTCTGGTTTGCATATTTTACTGCCAGGGGTCATGTGTCAGCTTTGGGTATGGCAGAGTGATGAGGCCACCTGGTACAGACAGAGGTGGCCAGCCAGGGCTTTCCATGCTGAATGTCAGCATTAACACTGCTCAGCCTGTGCTTAGGCCCCGAAATGTGAGGGCTGTTTTCTGGGAGAGGAACGTGCAGCACTGCCACTGCCCTCAGCAGCCTTGTCAGGCCTGGGCTGAAATGCCATTCCCGCTCATTCCTGGACTTTCCCACTCGTTCCAGCCCTGCATTCACAGCAGTTAAGGGCTGTGGGTCTGTGAATTCTGACACTTGTACGAGTGAGGCTGTGGCTCCCCTCAGGATGGCACCAGGATAAATTAATTACAAAAAGGATCAGGATCTCATCTGCATGGCCTCACTGTTGCCCTCAAGCTGGAAGAAGCAGTGATTGTGCCTGCTTCAAAAATGTAAGAGACCTTAGCAAGGATCACTTTTCCCAGCTGCACAGCTGAGACAAGGAGATCTGATCCTTCATATCAAGGATTCATTTTGTCCAATGACAAAAAGGTTTCTTTGTGTTTCCTCTTCTGTCTCGTTTATGAACCTCCCAATACTCCCATCATTTTCCATGTTTGCATCATTATTCTGTCCTGTTACATAGAACCAGGTCATGATAAAATCATTTTATGTTTCCTTTAGAGAACAGTATACACGAATAATCCTTGAACAAGAAAACCTTGGGAAGGTAAGAATGAGGCTTTTACCTTGTACAGCCATTGTACAGTTTGTATTTTTGTGGGGCTGTGGTCAGTCTTTTATAAAAAGCATTGTGCAGCCTACGAAGAAAATTCCATCACTGCTGGCATTGGTAATTAATACCCTGGAAAAGGATCCTGCTCCCTCCTCAGGGCTTGATTTCCTATAGGGAATAGCATGAGCTGCTGTAAGGGATAGGCAAACAGCTCAATGTGACAGCACATTCCCTGAAAACCATTTGGATAAGACCTTGAAACAGGGGCACAACGAACTGTGCCAGCTCAGATTTTCTGTTGTATATAAAGCAACCTGTTGAAGACAATAAATTCTGAGCCTGTCACCCTTATCACTGCTGCTAAAGGCCAGGGGATCAGTGGTGTCAGACAAAAGCAGTTGTCCAGTTTTAATCTTGTCTGAAGCTCAGATCAGCAGGGACGAGGCTGGGCTTAGCAAGTCACACCAAACAGCTTTTATTACTTTCCTTTTCTTAGTCGGTCTGAGTGATTTTTACAGGTCTGGGCTGCCTCTCTTAATAATCAGGAGGGGGTTTAATTGTAAAACATTGATTTCATGTTACAGTATCATGCTATGAAGCCGGTTGCAGGTTGTACCTTGATGCTGCAAGAACTCTGCATGGAAATGATGTCAGATTTTTAGCATAAGTTCTCAAATAGATAAGACTAGACTGTTAAAAACCATGGAAATAGTTGTCAATCCATACAAAGATCTAAATCCCAGGTGTTAATGCCTTTAGCACTTGCAGGGAGTGTCATCAGTGTGAACAAAACAATATTTCCATAGCATATAAAAATCTCTGTCATTCCAAGCTGCTTATGTGAGCAACTTTTGTGATGTAGAGCTGTTGCAGAAATCTGATATTTCTGTGTTTTTAACAGAAACTACGAGAGAAACAGAAAGTTGTACGGGAAAGTCACGGGCCGAATATGAAGCAAATGAAAATGTGGCAGGACTTTGAGAAATTAATGGAATGTAAGAGAGAATGTTTTCTGAAACAACAAAATCAAGCAGCCATTGGTCAGATCATTCAGGAAGGAGGTAAAGATAGGCTTGTGTTATGAATTCTTCCTCCTGATACCCACATGAAGTAGGAGGACTCTTGTTAAATACTGTTGCTTTCATCAATTCTACAATTTTTGTACATGGCTTGGTTTTGGTGCATAAACAGAGAGAGCAAAGAACCCCTCTGGAATCTTTTGCTCCAGTGTCTCAGTGCCAATGTGCCATGGTTGGAAGCTGTTGGGAGGCTGCACTGGGGTGAACCTGCTCATAAATCCATGTTTTACGAGGCCGGGAATGGCACGAATCTGTAGGGAGATCAAAGGGAACCAAATCCTTCTGCAGGGTCACAGCAAACTCACGTAATTCCTCTGCCTCTCATTCTCTATCGATAAGGCTACATTTTTGCAAGGCCTGGGAGTCTTGATGTTGTATAATTGTGGCCCTCCTGGCTTGGCCCTGTTGTCCCCATTGTCCTTACCCACCCAGTGTGGCAGCAGAGCTGTCGGCCTGGCCCCAGCACTCCTGGCCATTCTTTCCTTGCACAGTTGAGCTCAGCTGATTGTCTGGAGAACAATCACTTGGATTCTGAGCTTTTTCCTTTATCTTTTGTTGTTATTGCTGTTTTTAACAGAACTTTTTTCCTTGCACATTTACCCCCTTTATATTTTCTGAGAGTGAAAATATAAAGGGAGCTCAGCTGAAGCTTCCCCCAGGGAGGAGTTTTGAGCTGTTTTGTCTGCACAGTGCAATTCCAAAGGGATTACACACACAAAGAGGGTCATCCCAGGGCTGCAGGTTATCCATGGATGTAGATATGGCCCAGGGGTTCTTGCATCTGGCCTGGAGTGCAGCCCTGAGCTGGGAGCCTCAGGCAGCTGTCCCTGCCCTCAGAGGTGGCCCAGGGCTGAGCCTGGGGCACAGGGATGGAGGTGAGGGCTGACAGTGTCCCTCACACGTCACCATTCCAGATGAGCAGCTGCTGGCCCTGTCACAGATCAGCAGCACAGAGATAATTCTGTGGGACCAGAACTCCTGCTGTTCTCCTTTGGCTTACTGGATTCCTAGATAGGTTGGTGGGGTTTTTTATAGTTTTTCCTGCCTGAAGTAGAGTGTCTTTTTTCAGGATGCAAAAAAAGTAATTTTGCTTTCTTTGATACCTAACTATGAGATCTTCTGCTGGTTTCTATATCCAGAGAATATGGTAATTATAGAGTTCCTGGTTTGCCTTTGCATTAAATATATTTGTTAAGAGGCCTAAAATAAAAGCTGGTAAAACTACATTTTGACTGTATGGTATTCTTCTTTTTCACATTTTTTAGGTGAAAGAAGGAAATTGTTGGTGGCTGGGCCACAGGAAAAATGAGTTATTTAATTACATTTATTTGAGAAGCTTCCAAAGGGCTTACAGTGTGAGGAGTGGGTCTCAGATCCACAGATCCCAGGACATCCTCATGCCAGCCCTCCCACGCTGCCAAATAGCTGGAGATAGTTTTCCCAACAGCTGCACACTGACCCCACTCTCCCAGGCCAGGGAGAAGAGCAGGGTGCCCCTGGCACAGGGTGGAAGGAAGGCACAGGCACAGGTGGAGCTGTGCCACCAGCCCCTGCCTCCAGGAGCTGACTGCTGCAGGATTCAGTGAGGCAGGGAAGGAATCTCTGGCAGGGAGAAGCTCAGGAAAGGCCAGGCTGTGTGGGGTGGCACAGCCATCTCCAGAGACACCTGGGTGCTTTGTGCCTGCTGCCCTGTGCCATCATTCCCACACAGCACCTGCACAGGGTGCAGAGCTGCAGAAGCCATGGCAAAGCCATTCCTGGACTTCCAGCGGAGGCGTTCGCTGAGGCTTGACAGCAATAGTAAAATAACACAGACAAGGAGATGTGAGACATGCTGGAAACGTGGGATAATCACCAAAAATGGACATTTAGGTTGCTTAGGAATCAGCCTGTAGTTCAGAGTCACTAGACAGGGCAGGGAGAAAGGGGATTTTGTAGACTGGAAGTCAAAACTTTTAACCAAACCTTAGAAATCCTGTTTGGCTGGGCCATTTACAGAAAGATGTATGACAGGGATTAGCCTGCTGCCCAGGAAAAAGCAATGCCTTGGAAATTCACAGCAATGATGTGGAGTAAGACTGAGAACAATCATTTTCTGGTTTTCTGTTCAGTTGCCCTAAAAATAGTTCATCTTTCTTCCTTATAAAAACAGTTTATTGCTAGTTACTCAAAGATGACGTGATTGTTGTTCTGATCTGATTAGTGCTCTGTCATTTGTGCTGCACCAAGAAAGGGCACACATTACACACAGCAGCAGCAGCAGCAAAATGACTTTCTGAGATGAAGCAAAAAATCATAATAACTGTTATCAAAGGAAAATTGGAAAAAGTCAACACTATTTTTAGCTTTTTATACAAGTGGACATCCAATAAATGCAGCTTTAATGGATTCTGTTCACTTTAATGGATTCAGTTCAGGATTTGGTAGGAGCATTCAAAAATCTTGGAATTCCACAGTTTTGTCTTCCTATCTTGCAACAAAAAAAGCTAACTTCTCCATTTTTTACTTTGTTATTATTAATAGACTGGCTGGTTAATAAGATTAAACATTCTAAATGGCAAAATACTTACATTTCTATTGGGAAGGTCCAGAAAATTCAAAAATTTAGGTAAATTTGGGGCAGCAGCACTTACCAAATTTGTCCCAGCTGGAACACCAATCCAAGCAGTCACATGAGCAGCAACTCACTTTCTTTCCAAAGGCTTCTCCTTATCCCTATCCAGAACTGGATAAGGAGGCATCCCAGCTATAAAACTACTGTAATATTCTGCAGATTTGGGGGATTTAGTGATGTTGATTTCAGCTGTCCTTGGAGCTACAGCAAGATCCACATGGACCTGAGAGATGAAATAGTTCCAGGCATGAGAAAGCAGCATATCCACTGTTTTGTGGGAGCAGCCATTTACCATCTGGGTATCAGATAATTTGGTTTATATTACAGGCACCATCTTACTTCCATTTGAACTATAATAACTAAAATGGATGTTATAAAACTTCCTTTCCTACCCAAATCTAGGATTGCTTATTTTCATCTCTTATGGAGTTACTACTGAGGATGTCACATGCATGTAGGTGTCCATAGCCATGAAGGTTTTTGTGTTTAAATATTCCAGTTTCCAGAGCTTTCTTTTCCCTGCATTGTGATGCTGCTCTCAGTTACAGAACAGGCTGCAGCAGAGGTGTCAGCAGTGCCTGGAGATGTCCATGGATCATGTACTACCTTTGGAATCAATATGGGATCTGCTTCAGGAGCTGGAGGTGCAGCTCAGAGCT
This sequence comes from Hypocryptadius cinnamomeus, assembly GCA_013400635.1. Lineage (NCBI taxonomy): Eukaryota > Metazoa > Chordata > Aves > Passeriformes > Zosteropidae > Hypocryptadius > Hypocryptadius cinnamomeus. Next base: position 148,635 of record VYZP01079972.1, on the reverse strand, counting down.
GCACCTTGGAGCAGTGTTCTGTGTCTGGCCCAGAGGCAGCTGGTGCTCACTCCCTGGTGACTGTCCCCAGAGAGCCATGGATGCAGAGCCCCATGGATCCCCTCTCTGGCAGTGCTTGGCCAGCCTGGAGCCAGCTCCCCCAGGAAGGCAGATGGTGACTGACTGAAGCCAGGGGACTGGAGCACTGCCACCTGAAGTGTCCCCTTGGGGTCAGGCTGTGATACAGCGGGGCGTGGGACACTCCTCCATCACCCTGGCTGGGACAAGGGCAGCTCTGGGTTCTCTCTGGCCCTGTTTGCTCAGAGCCCATGCAAAAGGCAAATCCCAGTGCCCGGTGTTATCACTCCTGGCAGGAGGTTCCTGCCCAGGGAACGCCGTTAACCCTTCGGCTGCCTCGCTCCAGAGCACTGTAACGGGACTGACATCCCACGGCCGTGCCAGCGTTCCAGTAAGGAAGTGTTACACGAATCAACAACTTTATCACAAGGTCCCACCTGTCTGGCAACACCCACGTGGGAAGTTGTTTTCTAACAATCAGAACCTGACCTATTTCCAGCTTGTTTAAAGAGTTCTTTAAATTCTCTCTGAATTTAAAGCGGGCTCTCCAAACTCCCGAGGCAATCCGTGTTATTCCAAGGGCAGTGGGTGAAAAGGGCGTTTTTCACATTGATTTCCCTGATTCCCGTGGTGTGTCACCCTGGGTGAGCAGCTCTGGGGACTTGGAGAGGGAGCAAACATGTCCCAAATAATCAGCAGGAACTGGGAGACAAACCTGACTTTCACAAGCCCTGACTTCAGTGGGAGTTTTGCCAAAACAAGGTCTGCTGGATTTAGCTCCGTTCTTCATCCTGACAGAACAAGCAGGAATTAAAGGGCCCATCATCAGATTTATAGCACTCTGAAAATAAAAATAACAGTAATTATCTAAAATAATGCCTTTCAGCCAACACAAATCAATGTTCCATTGGACATGTTCTAATTTATAGCAAAAATTAAATGTTTGTGGAAGGTTTTCTCAGCACAAACAATCGAAATAACAAGTCTTGAGCAAAGTGGTTTGATTTTTCATAGACATTTATGAGAGGCTGTTGCACAAATCCAGTGCTGAAATATTGAGTGTTTATCATTTGATTAAAAGTGTATTCTTTACCTTGTATTTAAAGGCATTATTTATATTTATTATTTAAAAATGTATTTTTGCCCTTTTTTTGCAATTCCATTCTGCATAGTAATGAAAAAACTCAATTTTTGCTAATTAGGATACACACATCCAGCATTTGTTGAAAGCCAGGAGCTGGGGTTTTTTTCCTGCAAATGGATCTACTCAAGCCAATGTCTATTTTCCTGTTTCAGTTCAGTCTCTTAATACACAGTAAGAAGTCATTTTTAAGCTTCTAAATTTTATTGCAACTGCTCAAGTTCTAAACCCACTCATTTATACAATAAGCACTTAATTAAGTCTGCTCTTGAAATAGGATAAAGCCCTAACCTGCACTTTTTGCTAATACCAGAAAAAATGCAGTTGACAGGAATATGGGAAATGGGATCTTACCAGCTATCAAAGAGAAATTCCTTTCTCTCTCCCTACTTATTTTTCCTGGAATGGAATAGGAAATATGCTTTGCTCTTTGGGAGCAACAACAACAAAACCATAAAGATTTACATCACATACAAATAATGACCAAGTAAGGAAAATAATGAAGGAACCAATCTTCCAATTTCTTTATACATTTTACAACTGGTTCATACTGAAAAAAACCTAAAACCCGTTAAGAGTCTCTGCAATTAAAATTTGGGGAGGGGTTAATGTTTGGTTTTTTGAAACTGGATTATTCTTTTTTAAACAGCAGTTGAAACTCTAAGGTTATAAAGAATTAATAATTCAGCAGTTTACTTGGTTTACATTACCACAGCATTTTCTGGTGAGTAAACCAGGGTTTAGGCATTTCTTTGCAGTTATTATACAAGTTTTAGAGCCATTAGTGAAGAATTACCAACAGCAAAAAGGGCTGATTAATTACTTTGGGATTCTAAAAATGGAAACATTTAAAATTAAAATCACATTAAAATTATACATTTTGCTTATCAACTGCTATTTAAATGATGCAGTGCCCTAAAGCAGCTTTCTGTGGACTGCAGCATTAAAACCTTGGAGGTTTTTTTAAGTATTTATAAAACAGTGTCCCCATCTCCCTCGTTCTGTGCTTGGAGCCTGCCGTGTTTTTATAGCACGTTAAAAAGCAAACAGAACTATCAGAGCACTGGAAGTCACCCACAGACAACCTGTTCCACAAATATTTTACACTGATGTTACATCTTCTGGCCCAAAGGGTTTCTCTCCTTGGTTTTCCCTTCACGTGGGCTCAGGGAGCAGCGAGGGAGGCAGTTCATGTTCCTGGGGCAGTGAGGGAAAAAAATATAATTGATGAACTGGGCAGTGCCAGGAACTGGGCAGTGCCAGCATCATCCTGACATTAAATCTCCTCCAGAAAACATCTCCCACAGCTCCTAAGCGAGCTCCAACAGCGAGGTGCAGCGTGGCTCACTCACAGTGGGCTCTTGCTGTTGTGTTACTGCTCCTTTTGTGGTTTTTATTTACTGTGCTGCACTTCAGTATTTCTATGGGAAGTGCACCACTTTAAACTCTCATACCATGAAGGTTCTTTTCTGCTTCTTGGTTTAATTGAAGGGTGATCATAAAACACAAAGAGAGGGAAAGAAGGAACTCATATACTGGAAAAAGCACTATAAATATTTTCCTGGGGTCATGGACACAACCTTGTATCACTTCACCCAGTGTTGTGGAAAGAATTAGACAACCCTTTCATGAAATATCTAAAAGGTGTTTACAATTCAATCCCAAATTAATGTGGCTTTTTCTTTAAAGAAAACATCCCCTAATACTTAATTCTGTTATCAAATTTATTTTCAGCCTTTGAGGGGATTCACTTGCTGGTGACTTGGCAGTGTCAGACAAATGTTTGACTTTTATTCTGACACTTGTTGAAGAATTTGATTGAAACTATATATGTCTAGATAACACCCAACAAAGTGCCCCTCTTGCGTTTGTTTCGAGATATTTTTGGAAACAACAGAGGCGACCTTGGACAGAGCTGCTTTTCCAATTTAGGAATTCATTTGGTCTAAGAGAGTAAAATTATACTCTTTAATCCTTTCATGTACCCACAAACAAGCCAGTTTAATTTTATGCTACTGCAGAATTGTTTTTCTGTACCTTCTTGGTGCTGTTGATCTGTTTAGGATAAGAATTAGTTTGGGTAATCAACAGCTACTTTCAGATGTACATATAAATAGTTGCTGATGTATCACATGCCCCTTAAAAATATTGTGTAATCCAGAATCTCAGCAGCCCTTTATGTAACACCTTTGCTCCTCTAGAACCAGTGCCAGTAAAAGGTGTTTGCCTTTGTCTTTGCTTAGAAAAATGGAATTTCAAGGCAGAGCTCACAGAGACTCAATGTAAAATCTAAATGGGGAGTGGAAAGGGCTGGGATGGGGCTGACACCTGTCCCCTCCAGCACAAAATATGTTTGTCAGGCTCCCAGTGGAGAGCCAAGGTCTGGAGCCAGGTCCTCTCTCCCCCAATGGTTCTCTCCTGACTTGGGTTTGCCAGCTGTGCAATTGTCTCTGCAAGGTTTTATTGCATCTAATCACTTAGGATGTGTTAAATAGTTTGCACTAAATTTTCTATACAATCAATATATTTTAATTCATTTGTATTGCTCTGCTACAGACCTCCTGCACTCAGGGACAAAATGGGATTAGTTTGTGGCAATGATAATGCAGTTTCCCTGCTGGAAACAAAAGGAGAACTGACAGAGTAAATGTTCTTGTCATTTATCCTGTACAAGATTCGCTCCCTTCAATATTAATGTTGTCCAGTGTTATCTAATGATCAAATCCAAGGAATAACATGGAAACTAAATCTAGACATGCCAGTGGGATTTATCTGGAATAAGTGGCATATGCTTGGGAGTATATTGTTTATATTAATTTGATCACACTCCATGTCAAGGCACACTTTTATAGCTCTGTTACACTCTGACTCTGACTGATGGCTCAAGTTCTAACTCCAGAATATCCAGTTCCCTGATTTTATGGCATTGTCATGTAAAGTATTTGTGGACAGATTAAGAGAAGCGACTCTGATCCTGTGAATCCGTGTGACTACATTGGCACATCCACAAATCAGGTTAAAATGAACTGTTTGGTGCAGCAACTCCATCACAGAATCTCAAATTAATTGACAAACAACTCCTATTAAATTCTGTTGGCCATGTAGCCAGATCAACAAGTTGCTGCATTAATGTTATTTTCTGGATGAACAAACCCCACTCTGGAAGGGAACAGAAGCAAAGCAGGAATCCAGTCCCTGTCTCTGGGCTGTGGTCTCAGGGCATGCCCAGGATTCCCAACCTGATGTCCCTGTGAAACCTCCTGAGGCTGATCCTGAATATTGTTGTTCAGGCCCCCAAGCCCCCATCCAGCCCAGGGTTTGGATTGCTGGAACACAAAGGAATGACATCTCAAACGTCACCGAATTTCCCAGCGCACGAGTCAGTGTCCTCACTTGGAGTATCCTCAGCTGACCCTGCCACTGCCTGAAAAGCAATTCAGGAGTGAAATCTCTGGACATTTGAGATGTGAAAATTCACTAAAAAGTGTAATGGAAAGGTCAGAACAGATAAAAAAGAAACAAATACAATACAGACAGAGATAAAGGCAATTCCTGAAGGAGCTTTTAATTATATTGCAACGAGGAACTTCAAACATAAAAAGCATCACAACTCCTTCGTGGAGCTAATGGAGTCAACAAAATGAAATGTGAGATTTTTCTCCTACCCTGAGATTTTTTTGTAATGCCAGAGAGATAAGATCAGGAGAAGCCCCTGTGTGCATGTGTGCACACATGGCTGGGTCTCACTTAGAAAACAGAATACAACCTGGAATTTCTGGGCTTGTTCTTTGTACATTTCAGTTTTTAACAAGTGTCTACTTTGTCCTGTAGCTGAAATATTAATTACATAACCTGACACTGAAATAACTGGGAATTCTATTTTTTCTTAGAGGAAATGAAGCTATTTTTAATATTGTATTATATTATTGGAATATTGTTCAATGTTGTCTTGAAAAATTGTAAAGATGCATGCATGTGAAAGAGCTGCCAGAGAAAAACTGGCTGGCTTGGAGCATGGTGAGGGATGGGAGAGTTTGGGTCTCTGGTTTATTGCCCCAGGCAGCTCTGGACAAAGCTGCTGCTTCTGCTTGTCTGTCTCCTCCTCACTGTGCTGGAATTGGCTGGATTAGCCCTCAAATAGAAGAGCAGCAGATTTATTACTAAGCACTAAATCTTGCTTTTACATATGAGAACAACTCCAGGGTAACCTCAGTTAATGAATAACCCAGTCAATGGTGAAAGTTCCTATTTAGTCTGATAAATTTGGCCTTAAACAAAAAGTTTTGTTGATACAAGCATATACAACAGGGAAATAAAAACATTTTCCCCCATGAGAAATTCAGTGTTGAGAGAAAGATAATTAAATATTAGTATAATTTCATGAAAAAAAAGTCATGTTTAAAAAACTACCACAACTTTAGAATACAAAGTCAAAATTTGCATGAGAAAATTTAGACTTTTGGGGGGGAAAAAATACCAAACCCAGGTTCTTTAGTGAATCCAAAAAATTAAAACCAGTTCAAAATGCTTTGATGGAGATGTTCTCCTTATACCATGTACAGCCTGTTACTGAGTAGCTCATTTGGAATCAGATGAACTCCTCATCAAAGGCTCAGCAATGTTTCCACTCTTATATGCACGAGGAGAGACATGAATACTGGAGTTTCATAATAAAGGAAATTTCTTTCATACAGCAGCTGCATCAGAGCCAATTTCACCTGCAAACACACAGTGCTAATGCAATTTATATTTATTTGAAACAATCCATATGGGTACATCCAGTTTTTATAAAAGGGCATTCAACAGAAAGGTTTGCAATGTTGTGGCTTCCCTGATGCATAAATATTGAATCCCCAAACACAACATTAGCTAATTAAGTTGGGGGTGATTATTGGCTGGAGGAAAAGAACACATTAAGTGAGCATGGGTTAGGCCTGCCCCCTCACTGCACACACTGTGGTTGCTCCCTGAATGCAAGGAGGATGTGGGTTTCCAGGAGATTACCCCCAGCAATAATTCACACCTGGAATCTAAAAGGAAGCCAAAATAAAAATTGGATGAAGCTTCTTAAGTTGCAGGGTGCTGCATAGACTGTGTGGAACTTCAGCCAAAGCCTCCTCAAAACAAGAATCCCTCCAGTAAAATGGTGGTGAGAAGAACTCTGTTTTCAGCTGAAGTTGTTCCTTGGCACACACCAACACATTCCATGGAACAGCCAGGAAAACCCAAGAGAAGAGGTGGGACTGCCCTGCTCTGTGGCACCTCAGTCTAAACCAGCCTGGAATTCTGGAATTATGGTGACATTGCTTTTTCAGTGGTGCTGGCACAACTCTGTGGGACTGCATGGTCAGGCTTATCACAATCTCTTGGTGAAAGATGATTATTAACTCAGTTGTTCAGTTTATGGCCACAAAACAGCTGAGAGCACAACTGAAGGGGTGGAGAGCTGCAGGTGAGCTGGGAGCAAGGGACATGAAGAACAAGGGCTGGAGCTTCCTAAACTACTTTATCCCTCAAAAAAAAACCAGCTTCTGCAGAGCTGCACCTCTGTCTGCAGTCCCTGTTGTCCTCAATGTGCTTCAGGGACAGTATGAAGACAAATTAGAAAAATAACAACTGTTTTATTAAAAAGCTCCCAAGCCAAGGTGAAATCTTCCCTTCATCAAAACCTGCTCCCCTAATGGATGTTGAGTGATCACAAAGTTAAACAGCAGAAAACAAGACAGAATTTTATCACTTAAGAAATGCCTACCAGGCAATCAGTGCTGGGAAGGCAGGAAATTAATACTCATAACTTCTGGTTACTCTGGCAGCAGGGTCGTGCTCCTCTCCTTCTTTGAGTCTCAGAAAATGAAATACCAAGATACAGAATGATCACCTGGGCTTTTGATTTTCCAGGGAATGCTTTTTCCTGCATCAACTCATTGTCCTCCCCTCTGAGAACGTATGCATCTGTTAAAGTGGAACATATAGTTCTGGAAATGTGTCGCCTACACGATGGATAAATCAGACTGAGCCTCTCTCCTGATGTAATGTCTTGGACAGATCCCTCCTGAGCTCCTCCACAGGAATTTGGAACAAACAAAGGGAAATCAGACTGCCCTAATTAGTGCACCCCATCATTTACACTGACTTCATGACTTTTATTTAGTGCCACAATAACTCCCAGACACACTATACATGTCCTGTGTATTGATAGGTAATATGAGGTAAAATACAAGAACGGGGAGATTTTAAAAATGCTTATGCAAGAAACTGTGGAAAACATCAAAATACTGCAATCCAGTTGTGGGTTATTATGCAATTCAAGTAGACAATATTTTTCAATCTCTTAAGCAATGAAAATTTAAAATATGCAATAAACCCTACATTGCCATGTGTCTTGTTTATGGTCAGTTTAAGGATTGCAGACTGTGCCAGTCTGGTTTGGGCTTTGCCTTTGCCAAATTGAGAGAGAAGTTGTAAAGGAAACATTCCTAACAGCATTTTTCTGAGTAAATGCTTTCATCCTAAGCTTTATTAAAAACACACATAACTAATGCAAATGTAATAATAACTTACCTCATTGCCAGCAGTTCATGCAACAACATTAAGATATGCTAAAAAATGCCATATAAAATCAAGATGTCTGCTTACAGGAATTGTTAGACTCTCCTTAAGATTAACAGGATGACAATTTCTAGGGGAATAATTCACTCCTGCTCTCAGTATAACCCCTGTGCACTGGATGAACTAACCTCTTTTGAGTCAATCAAGTCACACCTACCTGGGATAAAAGAGTCCGACCCAAATAATCCATAATTAGATCCTCAGCTGCCAGCACTATCAATCTCCTGAGGCCTGGGGTGGCCTGAGCTGCCCTCGTTCTCCAGCTGCATTTCAGGGAACAGGATTCATTCTTGAAAGAAAAGAGAAATTTTTCAGGCACGTGGAATACTAAAATAATGTTGTTGGACATTCATTGTCTTGAAGTATCTTAATTTGTTGCCATTAACATATAATCAGGAAGCAGGTGATGACCTTGCCAAGCAGAACAGCAATTATGTTATTGCTTATGCAGCTGGGGGCTGCTTGATGCCTTTTAATACACCTTGAAGGGAAATTCAGATGCTGTTCAAACAGATTTAAGACCTTCATATCTGGTTCAATCTGCCAAAATCACTACCCAAAAGTTCAGCTGCACACACCCTGTACACAAATTCATTTTTAGAAAGCCAAAAAACTGGATCAATACTGAAATGATAAAATAATTTATTTCTCTATTATTCTCATATATTGGGTGTTTAATATCTCTTACCTTTCAAGAACATGATATTCTTGGGATAATTCAAATTGATACTCTCTGTTTCTGGCACTATTTTTTCAGTGGTCATTACATAAATGTAGTGGTTACATGTGGCTTTGAAATTCCACAATGATATAACTTAAAACCAAAATAAATATTTCCATTTTAGCAGCTTATGATGTAATTAATTGAAAAATGTTGCATGCAAAGATTTTAATTTTATATAGAATCCCTTATTCACAGCACAGCCCTTATGACACTTAAATCTGTTTGAAAATCTTATTGATATCAGGTACAAATAAAACTCATTTCTTTTCAAAACCATCTGGATTAAATCCTTTCAAGCACTAACACACCGAGGCACACAGAATCCTTCCAAAGGATCAGAAGGCCCTCACACAAACTGCAGGGCTTTTCTTCCTCATTTCTATGGCATATGTTGTATCAGAAATCACAGTTAAAAGAAATTTCATGCTCAAAATGGAAATCTTTTCTCACATGTACCGCAGCCAGAAATTCCTGTGATGGCAGAATTAAATTTGGCGTTGTTCTCAAATGGTAAGGAAGCTACAATATGGAACAATTACCTTTTTTTTATTCCTAACTACAGAAATTGTTACTTTCTCTGAACATTTATAATCATCTTAAAGACTCATCAGTAGCTGTCAAAGAAGTCCATTGTCTCTGCCCAGAATTTCTTTTGAATTTTTTAGAGGAATTTGCATATGTGCTGATCCAGAAGAAATAATTAATCCCTTTTTTATGTAAAATGCAATGAGTGCAGCAGATGGGAAGTGATATTCACTTGCAAACACATGTAAGCAGTATCTTAACCTCAGCTGAGATTGTTTTTGCCACAACACAGAAAGGTGGACTGCTACCAGGGGCCACAACAAGCACATAAATTAAATTCCAGACTGGTCAGACTGGAGAGAGAACAATTTTGGTGATTTCAGTGTCTATCTTCTGCCAATATTTTTATTTTCTTTCTCTAAAAATACCCCCAGAGGAAAAAATCTCACTGCATGTAACTTCTTTCTGTTGAGTCATTTGGTTTGTTTATGAATCCTATGTAGAGGTGCAGTTTTCCAAAACGCCTCCTGCATGCAGAACAACTCCCCTCTGAACAGACTCTACCTGAGCATCAGGGAAACAAATAAACCTGTAGCTGAGGACATCTCAAGGACAAGGAAAATTACTGTTGAGAGGAGAATTATCTGATTTGCTTCGTGTTTATTTTTACTTATCTCCAGCAATCTGCTCTCCAACAGAAGATGCTTATTTGCAGAGGAGAAACCTGTCTCCTTCTTGGACTGATGCCCAACTGGAGCAATGGTGCCACTAAGGACAAGAAGTACAACCTGAGCACGGGTTAACTCATGTAACAGTGACCAGTGTTAGAGAAGCAATGGTTTGTGTCATACATGTCAACTAGTTAATTATAAATTCTTCATTTCTTCCCATCACACTTCTTCCCCACTAGGCTAAGTCTGCCTTCCACCCTGGAGGTGCATATTCCCAAGTAAAATATTCTACATGTGAAATTTTAGAATTAATTATTCCCAAAGAAGTCGTGTAGGGAAGCTCTAGGGTACAGCTCTGTTAATTTATTTTACACATGCCTGCTGCCAAGTTAGGGGGTTTTACAATTTCACGAGAAGTCTTCCTTTGAGGAACTGCTTAGAAAAACTTGTTCAGCCCTGGTGTCCTGTGATAAAGGAACATGCCAGGTTACCAGCTGAAGTAAACCTGACTGCAGCAGCCTGGTGGGTGCACAGGTTAAGAAGCAGAAAAGACCTGTTAAATTTTTTTGCTGCAACTGAATCACTAAAAAAAGTGAAAAAGGGAAAAAATTAAGGCTCAGCCTTTCCATCTGCTTAAGGCTCAACCCTTATTTTTAGTTTATTTCTCATGCAGTGACTTTGTCTTGCAAACTCTTTCATGCGAGGCATTAACTAAGGCTGAGTTACTGGTGTGCCAGTGATGGTATCCAGTAGTGACTGAATATAAACCTGGGTGTTTGTGTGCTCTGAGTCTCTGCCTCAGTAATATCTTTAAATATAATAGTCTCTGCCTGTTGGCTTGTTTTCTCACAGGGAGGGTGACAGAACATTTTGTGTTCTCTTATCTTCAATAGCAATGAAACAGGAGGAGCTCCACAATGCGAAACCAAATCTACTGCTATTAATACAACATCCCAGCCACAGAGAAGAGATTTGTTTATTTACCAAAGCTAGAGATGCCTCTCTCTGACCTTTCTTGTGCTTGTGTGCTTTAGCTGGGAATAGATTCCTCAGAACTGGGTGCTCTTTTAAAAATATACTGTAAAAAACATACACACAACACCCCCGAAACAGAGCCCAGGCTGCAGCCCAAATTGCATGAAGTGACACACAGCTTTGGGGAGTTAGAATAAGCCTAACTAGGGCACAGTCCACATTCAGTTTTGATTCCTGTGCTAGAGCACAGAGATCAGTCAGCTCTCCAAAGCCCACTCGCCTTCCTCGCTGCCACTCAGCGACACGTTCTGACTATAACCATACATGGGCCCATTTCTGTCTGAGGCCCAGCAGCTCCCTGCAGCCCAAGAAACCTGCCAGGAGGGATCTTCTCCTTCTCTGCATAATTAAAAAGCGCTTCACACTGGAAGGTACTTGGTTTAAAAAAACCCCAAACAAACCAGAGATTCTTTTCCTGGAATTTGCCCTGCTTTACCTGGGCTTTAAACCAGTGAGAATCATCACATACACAAATCAAACATTTTTTTAACTATCTTTTTCACAGTTGGTTGTGTATAGTGACTGCCTGGACAACTTAAAATAGTACCTGGAAGAGTTAAATCTTGCATTAGCATTAGGGATTCAACCTGGTTTAACCTCACAGACTCAGGATTTTTTTGTTAAGCTGGTGCATCTCTGGTATAGCAAGAGCCCGGAGCTCTCCACAGCTCCTTTTGGTGATCCTTGCTGGACAGCCTTGCACTGAAGTTCCTCAGCTTTCTGCTCCTCAGAGGCAGCAGCCCTGCACCACAGCTGGCACAAAGGAGAGTGGGTTGGCTCCTCAGCCCCCGAGCTCTCCAGCTCAGCACATTAATTTAACTTACCCCTAATTTTGGTAGCTGCTCCATGACTGGTGTTTTCGTCTAAGCAGATTAATAATGACTTACAGAAGCAGATCTGGGAGTAGGAACAGGAAACAAGGGAAGGAACTGGCCCTTCATGTCCTGATTCAAAAGTAATAATCATTAAACCATTTATAAAAGGGAAACAACAGTTATGCCATGTCCTCCTCCAGGAGTTATGACAGAAGGCAGCACCCAGGCCCTTGGTTTGACAATGTCAATCACCTGTAGAATTAGAAATAAGAGCCAAGTGTCCAAAACATGGGCTGTCTTTTCTCTGTAACCACTGGGCAAAATTATCTATAAATAAAACCTTCCAAATATTATTCTCAACCATACATCAGTCTAGAAGGCCAAAAACCTGTCTTTCATTACTCCAGAAACTACTTCACACTTCTGAAGGAACTGGTTTAGGAGTGATGCATCCCCTCATGCTCTGACCAACTTCACACTTCATTTTTTATCCAAATCTAAGTAACAGACTTTGGGGACCTTGTCTGTATTCCTTCCTACTCAAGTCTGTTCCATCTGCCTGATCCCCTTGGTGACTTTATAATACTTCTTTTGTGTCACCACAACTCCTGCTGCCTCCCAGTCAAACTTCCCACACTGATCTGCCCTCCCTGCTTTTGCACCTTCACTGGCTGCATCTGCAAGTACATGAATAAGGGCTTGTTTGTGTGCACCAAATTTACTATGACCACTCTCACAACTCAGGTTCAGGCAGAGAACTCTGCACACACAGCAAAGCTCTTCTCCATGGAAAAATGTCAAAAAGCAGGAATTAGGGGAAAGTTCTGTGAGGAACCTGTGGAAAGGGGTCCCTCACCCTGCCTGATTCGCAGCTGGTGCTTCTCCCTGGCAGCTGAGACTGGTGATGTGAGAGGTTAGGCAAGAGTGGGAGCAGATTCCTGTGGGGCTTCACCAGCCAAATTCCTATCTAGCAAAAGGTTGCTACAGCAACTCTGAGCCTCCTGAGATACAGAAATGATTGTAATGGTGCTGAAATGCCTCCCCGTTGCTCTGTGACAGGATAAGGAAAATCCTTGCCTTTGATACAGAATGGTTGCCCACTGCCACGGTTCACATCAGCTCTGCACAAGCACCAGGTTTCCTGCACTTGCCCAGGAGCTCATGGCTACTCTTCCCTTTCCCTCATTTACATGCAAATGCAGAAATAATAAACCTAAATATCAGACAACAAAAACTACAGTTCCAACACCTTTTTTTCCCATGGAGACCGTAAGAGAAAAACCAAATCATATGGCAGAAGTTAATATACTTCTGAGTGGGCTGAACAGAATTTAGCAACCTGTACAAAGCTAAAATATGTATTTTCCAGAGTAGACTTTGTGGTTGTCGAAAACCACATAGATAGAAAAAAGCATAAACAAACCAAAGCAGGACAATACCCCTCAGAGCTTCTCAATGACTCAATGTCAGCAGGTTTTTGGCTGCCCCCAGCCTGTGCTTGTTTTCCTCTGGCATCTGTCCCGCTCACAGGTCGTTCAGTCCACTGGACTATGTAATAAATACCAGACAGAGATGATGCTTTAGACAGAACAGGAACACTTGTGACTGAAACAGGTCCTGAATCTAGAATGGGTGGCCTGAGGACAATGGGGACATAGAAACAGCAAGTGGTGTACACTGTAAGTGGAAAAATTTTCACATAATTTCTCCCATTTCCCTCCTTTTCACTTTTCAGCAACCCAATTTGGTCTAGAAGCCAAAAATGAAAACAGAAGAAATTGCTGATCTGAAGTAGTACCTGTGCTTACCTGAAATAACTGGATGACATTTAAAATAATTTCTTTAAAAACAGGAGTCATAACTTTTGTACAGATGCCCAGTTTTAACCTGAGCATTATATTTTGGCCACAACAAAAAAAGTAATCTTCTCTGGGTATAAATCCAGTCAAATCCATGCAGTTACCTCCTGGCTGAATTTGGCCCAACATGCCTAAAAACCCCTTGGGATGGTTCAATTCCAAGCATTGCACTAATCCAATCTCCTGCAGCTGCTGAATGCTGTGATATTTGGTGTCAGCACACGGCATCTGAGACTTTTTGACACAAGCTTGGTGCCATTAATAGAGTATTTCATTGCTTTTTCACTTTTCACCAGGTCTGTGAGCTTTTGGATTAGCACTGAAAAGCTTCAGAACAAACATGTCTTTCAGTGTGACAAAATATCTTCCTCAAGTCAGAGAAAATTTTTCTTTTTTATTTCTCTCAGTTTAGTGTCTACTGTGAAGATGATTTTCAGAGATCAAGAAAAGCATATAATGTTTAAAACAAAACATTTGTTAACTAAGGATTTCCTGGATATTTCTGCTTTCTTATTTATACTACGTCCTGGACCTTGTGAAATCACTGTTTAACTTTCAGTATTATTTATGGAAGCAAGCCTGTTGCTGTTTCCAGATCTCACAGAGAACTTTCAGTTTGCAGTTTCAGTACCAGGTGTATAGTCCTGGTTTAAATTAATCAACTAAAAAAGCAATATAACATAAGTATTTAACCCTCTCACACCCTGGCTGGGTCTTCACAGGTAGGATGTTTTTCTACCTCTAAGGTCTCTCATTGGAGTCAGGCTCCTGAGTCCTCAACTATCCTCTTCTATGACAATATTGGAATTTGGGAATGCACAGCCTTTTCAGTGCAGCAGAGGTAAGCACGAGTTTTGGGGCTTTTTTTTTGTAGTGCACAGAGAGAGATTTGAAATATTGCTCCCTTGGTTATACATATAAAATACCAAAGCATGGAAAGAGATTCTAGGAAATGAACAAATTTTATGAGGCTTTGCATGCTGTCACTATTGATCAAAACTCTTCAATCCACAGCAGAAAGAGGCAGACAAGGCATAATGATTCAGTGTACTGGATGTGTGATAAATCATTATCAATTCCTGTGCTGTCAGTGTGACTACTCTGACTTAACAGCCACGAGGGAAAAATCAGCTTCAAGTGGGACCCTCCTGAGCACATGGCCCTGGATTTGCAGGCTGTAGCACTATGTGCTGTCCCTCTCAGCTGCAGAAACCGAGTGCAAAGAGATTTAAAATGTGACCAAATCAGAAATCAACATTTTACATTCATTTGCATGGGTAGGAGTGACCGTGCACACGGGAAATTCACGTGGCTGCTCCAAGCAAGGCTGGAAATGGTTGCACAATAAGGACTACAATGAAAGTGATGACAGCAATAATAAGTAACTAATTTAAAACTCTGCTCAGGTGCTGCCTTACCTTGCAGTCCTCTTGCTGACACCTGTAGCTTTGTGCCACATGACAAAAGACACACGGGATCATTGCTCAGGCTCCAGCACCACACCAGCATTGGGGAAATCCACTCAGGAGGCTCCTGGGATCACACACAGAGGTTGCAGTCTGATGGTGGTTAAAGGATGGAATATTGTTGTTTTCCAATGCTGCTGTTTTTCTTTTAAACCTGGGGAAATGCATCCCTAAGTCTTTATTTAAAAGAGAAAATATTAGGACTTCAAAATGAAGCATGCAGTGAAATTAGAAAATTTCAGTGTTAGAAAAAGAAGCAGGAATCTTGTAATTAAAGATTCCTTCAGGGCATATGCATGGAAAGGCAACCTTTATTCTGGCATTTTCTAACTTCAGTGTACTTGCAAATTATGCATATTTTGGCAAAGATTTTGTATCTGTAAAATGTATATATTATATATAGAACTGAATTAATCTCTGATATATTTTTGCCTCATAAATACAGTTTCCTGTTTCCATGCTAGAATCTACAGCATTAACATATTCACATGCCAGTTGCTGGATTTATTCTTGATAATCCAAAGGCTAAGACTGGACGTGCTCAGCCATTCCAAATTTCAGTCTTATCTAGCATTTTTTCTGAGTCACCCAGATAAATTATCTCAATGTCCTGGTAAAGTGACTTCTCTTGTCCAGGGGCTCTGGAGAGCTCCAAATTTATTTTTTTTTCCCACATCTG
Source organism: Hypocryptadius cinnamomeus (assembly GCA_013400635.1). Taxonomy (NCBI): domain Eukaryota; kingdom Metazoa; phylum Chordata; class Aves; order Passeriformes; family Zosteropidae; genus Hypocryptadius; species Hypocryptadius cinnamomeus. Next base: position 133,054 of record VYZP01079972.1, on the reverse strand, counting down.
ACACACATTATGAGTTCAAATGCTAAGACTGATGAACAGAATTTTTCTTCTATTTCACTGATTTAATTTTTGAGAATGTGTAATGTTGTACCAAGAATTTCTAAACAAAAGTAGTTTTAAAAACACTATGTTAGCAAGAGTGTGACAAATTTATTTCAGTGTGCAACAAGCAACAAAGAAAAAGCAACACAATGAATCTGAAAATAATCTTCCTGTAGAATTGGAAAAGAGGAAGAAAGGCTGGAGAAGGAGAGACACACTAATTCATCTTCTTGCAAATCATATAAGAATGTGACATATTCATTTGTACTTGAACAGAGTATTTCATTCTCCAGCAAAAAAAAAAAAGAAGTTTCCTATAATTTTTTCCCATAAATTAAATAAATGAGCTAACAAATTATAAAAGAAAAAAAAGAACATATTTAACTTCTATTGCACTCAAATATTGAATTATACACATGGTTCATTTTCATTCATGTCATCTTCCTGTAATATAAATGTTCTGCAAAAGCAGCAAAACTGCTCTTTGCTGCTGCCTTCAAGTGGAAGTTTCTCTGTGTATTGTGCAAACATTTGGGTCCCATTTAATTCAGTGAAAACTGAGGCACTCAGAGTCAGGCACTGAGGCCTCTGTTGCACCCAGGAGCCGAGCACAGAGCCTTCAGTATTGCACCTGCACACCCATCCCATGGCCCTCTCCCCTCTTTCCTGCCTGGGGACACTCTCAGGGACAAAAAGGCAGGCAGAGCACCAAGCACCCTCTGACAGGCTCAGAGATCTGATGTGCCCACTGGAAACACCCCAGATGCCAAGAACACAAACCACACCGGGATCAGAAAATCCTGACTGCCTCCAGGGAGGGGTTAATGAAGGATAAGTGTGTACATTTGCTGTTTGGTGCTCAAATAGCACTTCCTTATGACAGTATGCATTACTTAATCTGCAAAGGTCAATGGATTGCTCTTTAGTTCCTTCCAAATGCCTGTGCAATGAACTTTGTCATTTTTCATACACATTTCTCAGCAAAGAACTGGTGGTACAGGTTTGAGGCTTAAAATGCCTCTTCAGCTGCAAACACCTCTCACTGCACTGTATTTCCACACTCCCCACACAGCTTTAGAACTGTCAGAGTCACTAAGCAGAGACTCCCCTGTAGCCTCACTCTCAATTTGCACAGAACCTTGCACAAGCTAAACAATAAGAAGTACAATTATTAATTTCCTTTTAATCCTCTTGCAATGTAAATGATCAGCCAAAGCACTGAATGTGCAACACAAGTGAAAAGAGATGTAGGAAAACTGAGATAATGTTATCAACCTGCAGTGTGGCTGTGGTTAACAGCAGCTTGGAGGAGCAACTTACTCTGCATTAGATCACTTTAAAAAAGAGGTGGAAATATTGCAGGTCAACAGCTTGCCCAAACTGCAGAAATGCCCAGAGAATGGTATGAATGAGCACAGCCCTAATCCTGGGAGCTAAACCACACAGCTGCTGCTCCCCTTTCCCCATGTGGTGCTCCACTGGAACCAGGCATGCTGCTGTGGACAGGCAGACCCCAGGTTTGGGATATATTCTGACCCAGTGTGGATGGTTGGAATAGCACTGGAAATCTCCACGCAGCACCAGGACAGCAGGGTTTAACTTAGCAGGTAGTGGAATGCACAAGCACAGCACAGAGACAAGACTGGGGAATTAGGCTGCTGGCAAGTAGCAGCTGAAAGCTGATTGAACACAACAGATTGGGCTTTCAGAGTGGACAGATAGGCAGCAGCTATTTAAATGGAGTATTAACAGTTTTGCTCTTAATTATTTCCAAACCTTCCAGCTAATGCAAACTCAGCACGGCATGTATTTTGGCCTCAATTAATTATTTGTTGTTTCTGTGTGAATCCAGAAAAGAAGGCTGAGTGGTTTACTGAGAATTTCTGCCTCTTTAAAATCATTCTCTTAAGTGCTTGGCTTACTTCTGCAAGCAGCTGTCATGTAAGTAACTGAATCTAGGCCTCACAAAAATGGCCACTTTCTCCATTTCAAGTGGAATTTCTTTCTGAAATGACACTGCCCTGCAAGCCAACAAATGGTCACCATTCTGCCCAGTGGCAGGTGGAAGGCCATGAAACTCCAGAGCTAAATGTGGAAACTCTGCGCCTTCAGAAAAGGGAGATTCCTGTCTTGCTATCTTGCATCTTACTTTTTGGTCTGGGAGGAGCTGACATTGATGCATTTCTATGCCAGGAACAGCTTTTTCTAGAATTTTCTGGAAGTATTTATTAGGAAATTTTCTCTCAGATCCTTGCATAGTTAGTCATGTGAAAGCCACAACGGCTGGTTTACACGTCAAAGAATAAACAATTACTAATAAAAATGTCAAACCTCTCCTAAACATTTCTGAAATAAGAAAATGATCTTCCTAAATATGTTTGAACAGACTGTTTTAACGCAGCTATTTCCAAAAGAGGTCTCTTTTCATATCTGTACTTTCTATACATCCTTCTTCATACACATTTTGTATAAAATACCTGAGACCTCTCACCAATACTAGTCCAATATGGAACCAGACACACAATAGCACTTGTGACAGATGAGACAGAATGTTCTACATGACATTTATTCAGCTTGTGAGAGGACAGACATATAAAGCTTATGGCAGCATAAAGTCAAAAAGGTTCATGGAGCCAACACATGGTCCAGCATACGGAGTGTGGCTGACACAAAGCCAACCCATCCCCAAATCTGACACGTATTTTCACTGTCATGGTGAATTTATAGCCTGGGATTTTTATAGTCTCTTCCTCAAAAAAAAACAACAAACCAAAACAAAACAACCCAAACCCCCTTCAATTTCTGCTTTTTATTTCATTGCACTTAGGAGAAGGAGAATGTCCTCTCATCGAATTGACATGAGAATGAGTTTAACTGAGCCTCTTTCCTAATCAGAATAATTGATCTGATGCTTCTTTGAGCCAAAACAGTAAAAAAAATAAACTATTGGTACTGCTTTGGTGTATAATGGCATTCAGGCCTCTTGTTTGGATGACTCAGAAGGAATCAAAATGTACAGAAAGAGTAACAAAACCCAGTCTTGTGTCAGCCAGGATCAAACAAAAGGATTAACTGGCAAGTCATGGTTTCCAGTGGCAACCACAGTTTTTCAAGCAAAAATTGTTAATGGATAGGAGATTAGGGGTTTGATTTAAAAAAATTGGACATCACATTTAGTAGGAGTTGAGATGAGCTGTATACATCCCATGCCACATGGAAAGACATCTCCTTCCCATCAGCCAAAATGTTTGCACAGAAAGAAACATAAAAGCAACAGAAGCTCTTCAGGCTGCAGCACATCACATCCAGCATAAAATGGCTATAAAATGCCCCCAATTCCAGTATTTTGAGGCCTTTACAGGTTTCACAAAACCACACAAAAATTGCCTCAACATATCAGGATACTGAATGCTCCAAGTTTTCTTATGGAAGATGAGCATCCCCAGGCTTTGAAGGAATAACTACCAGATTCCCACAGCCTGGTGATTGGACATTTTTTTTCGAAGTGGTGCTTGCCTTTAAAAGTCAGTTTAATCAGAGGTCTCCCAGCTTTGCAGAGCACCAAGGAATTCTGCACAGCAAATATGAATTAGTAAATCCACTTATCCCTTCCCACAGTTGTCATAAACAGGTGCTGCATGAACACAGGCCAGAAACAATTCACGTCTTCACCATTCTCAATGAGATTTTCACTTGTCTTTCTTCTCAGCTTTTTTCTCTGACATTTGAAATGAGCAGACTCTTGTATCTGCAAGGTAATCAAGTTCCCATTTGGGAATGGTACATGAACTCTACACACTGCCCCGAGGCCCAGGCCTGAAGGAATTCCAAGTGTGCAGAGATGGAATATGCAAAGACAGGAATAGGAGGTGGTTTAACCAGGCAGGCAGCCAAGCACCACACAGCCCCTCACTCGCACCACTCTAGAGCAGATACTGGCAGGAAAGTTAAATTAACTCTGTCCCAGGCAACAGCAGGACAGAGGAGCAGGTGACATTGCTCACTGTGAGAAGGAAAGTGCATTTTTGGACTGGGGAGGCAGAGGTGCAGGAAAATGATGTGATTTGGAACAACAGTGCTTCTCCCTCCCTTTGCACGGGCACAAAGAGCTCCACGAGTGTTGTTCCAGTTCAGTGCTNCAAGAACAGTAAACAGTCCACAGCATTCCTGGCACCCAGAGCAGACGGGAGCAAGAATTGTCTTTTAGCAGTTGCCATCCACAAAAGACAGAATGTATTTTCCAGTCAGGAATTCTGGATAAAAGCTATGAACCCCAGATAGACAATTTGTACTATACCTTCCATTTCAGCTATAGATTCTTGAATTTGCAGTCAGATATGGCAGGACAATGTCTGATAATGCTTTTGCTTTCTCTTTCAATCCAAGCTTCTTTTCACTACTCCATTGAAGGCAACACTATACAAATGTGTCCAAAAAGCACAGTGTGGTTCTGCATGTTCTTCACATTTCCAGCAAGAATATTACATTATTTAATTTTTCATTTTATTTAATCATCCTCTGATATATTTATCTCTATAAATTTATATGTATTTATTTATCACTATATAGTAACTGAATTTTGTTACTAAATGCCATTAGTAGGGCAGAGACACAAAGTGCTTACCTACACAAACCAGTGTTAGAATTAGAACTGTATTTCTTAAAATTTTAATCCATTGTTGGTTAAGAAAAGAGTCAGAATCTTCATCTACTATGCACTTGGATTCTAAACATTATTTTGCCCAGTTCAAAGATCCTGTATTATGTCTCCAGCTGGTTTTTTCTTAGAGCTATACAGCTGGAGCACAGAAGTGTTCTGAAATGTCCCAACTGAATTTCAAATGAATATCAGAAATAGGCAAGGATATACATGATACATGCAGAATATGTGTCTAGGGAAATCACAGAAGATCTAGTTTCCACTAGTTGGTTATACATAAATTATTTAGGCAGTAAGCCTGTTGATTAGCTGGAGGCAAAGATATCTATTTTAGGTGTACTTATGGTCAGGATTAACTCATGAAACTTGGATGGCATCTCCCATAAAATGGCTAAAATCGTTTCAGCAACCTCCTGCAAAAATTAGATAGTCTCTTTTTTATCACTTTTTATATTTTTTAAAATTATTTTTTACTTTTCCTTAACAAATAGGACACGATTTTTGAAAATCATGTGATAAATGTCTTACAAAAGCACACTAGAAACTATTTAGGGTGACAGGAGAAGAAAGAGGACTGGGAGCCAGGAGACCATTTCTATTTCTAGTTCTGCCATAGACTGTGTGACTGTGACTTTGAACCTCAGCTCCCGTTTCTGTGAAATGGGGATGACAATCCTGTTCTCTCAGGGATATTTTATAACATAATTTTCATTTCTTTAAGGTTTATAAAATGCTCGAGACCCTTGATTAGAAGCTGAAAATGCAAATAATTAATCAAGTAAGAGTAAACATAGTATCAGCACTACTATTATTATTGCTAATAATAATAATGCTTGTTAATGTTATTAATATCAAATTATAAGCTCACTAGCATTGTTCTGATAAAAAGCCCAACCTGCACAGAGCAGGAAAATCATTGTAGCTCATTTCTAGGAACAAGAATGCTGCCAGAAGAGTTTCAATATGTGACTAGAAAAGAATTCTTTAAGTTCTCCATTTGAGCAATTGTAGGTGGTAAAAATGAATATATTTTCAATAATGCTCTGTGACATGGGAGTAGAAGCAGCTTTAAGAGCTTAACAGTATTTTTAAAATATGACTCAGGGGAGGTTTTCTTTTTCTAACAGAACTGGGGGAAAAAAAACCACCCAGGAGTTAATCTTTTAGAAACCCAAAACCTTGAAATAGAACAAGAATTGTAGGTCAGGATAATTTCAGTTCACATGCAACATCATTGACATATAATAAATCTATGCATAAAAAAGCAGAAAAAAGCAGATGTCTTCTATTGGAAGCATTGAGTTCTGACAGACAAACTGTAAGAATTTCTGTTCTGTGAGTGACCAAAACCTACCACAGGTAATTTGGGAGCTTAAATCCCTTTAAAAATCTGTAATTTCTGTGAAATACCTAGACAGATTGTATTAAGTGGTAGAAATGAGGTGAGGAAATGGAAGCATAAGAGATCAATATAACATTTATTCCACTAAAGAAAAACATGTTCAGGTTTGGTTAGAGTCACATTAAGAGAGGATGAAGGCAGTCCAGCAGGTTTTTTTCCTCCTGAATAGCCCATGTTAGGAAGCATTTGTGAAAACCTTAGAAAGGTAGAGAAAGGTGACAGACACACTGTAATTGTGCCCACTAATCTTACCACAAAAATATTGCCTTTTAAAAAACAAAACCCATGTGGATTGTGGGTTACACAGATTTCTGAGGGTTCAGACTGGAAGACTTTAACTGGTAAACCAAATAGAGCATTTGGTTTCAATCCCTCATTTTGTCTCATTTCATGACAAAAATCACCTCAAAAGAATTTTATATTAAACAGAATTTTGGAAATTCTATTTAATATACCCCATAACCAATAGAGGAGCTGCTTTAATGGCATACAAGAATTTTATCAGTGTCTGAAAACTGAAGTGTGCTACTTCACTGTATCACTAATAACCACCTATGAGTTTGGAGGAAATCCTCCACCAGAAACACAGAAACTTCAGCTTGTGTCATACCACCAAGTGTCAGAAGTCTAAGAAAAGTGGTAGTCATGTGCCATTAGTCCCAAACAATGCCTGCAAATGGAGTCATCTCCATGAGTAAGAAAAGCTGTTCAGTCTTACATTATTGCTACTCACCTACATGGAGTGCACCTACATGTCTTCCTTTCAATCTTGAAAGGTCAGAGAGAATGTGACTTTTCCTTGTGATTCAGCAAATACATGGAATGGCAGAAGCCATGGAACTGTTCATGGCACCGTGCAAGAACTCTGGAAAAAGGGAAATATTTATTGTTGCACAAACACCTAGATTAATGCCTCTGAAAGGGTCAAGAGATTAAAAAATGGAAGAAGTTTTAAAACCAAGTAATTCAGAGCAAAACCAGAGTCTTACTGCACAAAGCCTGAGTAACTGCTTTGCTCAGAAATTGGTGGCCACAACCACCAGTAGAGTAATTCAACTTTCTACTGCACTATTGAGTGCACTCTCAGTTTGAAGTTCTGCAGGTAAGTACCACACAACATGATCACAGCTATGACACCCTCGCCTTGCTACAGAGAGAAAACACAGGGCAGTTCTGTAACACCCTACAAACAACAAACCACCATTTTCTAAACATTGTGCTTTGCCATGCAGCCCCCTAGAAGCTCCCAACCCCATCTACAGAGAGCAAAACTGAGAAGCCTACAAGGAATATTTACAAAAGAAAAAAATGGCCGTGAGCTGCCAAATTATTCAGAATTAGACCGTAATTATATGGAAAAATCAGGTCAGGATGAGATAAGAATTCAAATCATGTGGGCACCAACCAGTGCTTTATTTCTAAAGTTAATGTGCATTTTTTAAAATAACAGTCCAGCTGATTTCTTTTCCAGGGAACTGACTCACCATCAAAATAAGGAGAAATTATTTTTTCAGATATGTATGATGGACGTTGGTTCTGATAAAATGTTTCACCCTCCCATACACCTAAATCTCCTACTGACACCAGTATGGGATACACAGATTTTTCCAAGCAGAGAAATGGAGATTTTTGTGGCAAATACTCCAATGGAGTCTTCGGAGAGGAACCAAACGACTGTGAATAAGATATAGAAATAAAATAAGAAATCTACCAAGCCAAACTGTGATCTCTCATAGTTACTGTCACTGAGATCAGACTCTGTCTCGCTGCTTTTTTACACTTCCAAGGCAGCAAGGAGCTGCTTTGTGCAGGAACAGAGATCCAGTTCTAGAAATCTCCCAGCAGCAACACCATCCTTTGTGTTCACAGTCTCTCAGTCTCTGTGGAAGTCAAATTCTACCTGCTGCTCATACAGGAACACACATTGCCTAGGAATAAAAATTATTCAGAATAAACTCAGATTATGTTAATTATCAGCATTCAACCTCATATTTTATCACTTATTCCTCTGCTGGGTTTGTGTAACTGTTTCATCTCAGTATTTTTTTGCATTTTGCTGTTTAAGCTATAAGCTTCTTAAAGGGGGAGAGAGGAAAAAAAACCCCTTGACATAATACCATGAATTCAAAGAGTAAGCTGACTGGAAAAAATAGTTACTATATTTAAACTGCATTATCCTATGACAGAACTGCAGATTTAAAACCTTTCCACTTTGATACAGCACTTTTGCAGCATTTTAATATGCCTTAGTAGATTTCAACTGGCTGAAACATTTTAATAACTGTAATTTCAGAAGAATAAAATAGTGCTGTGGGAGGAAGAAACAATGCCCCCATTTGTCACTCACGAAGACTTGTATTTGAAATCAGCCAGGGTGATGAGAGCAGTGAGTTTGGTGGTCTCAACACGAGCCCCATTAGGCAATTAGCCAGTCTGCAAAATCATGACATAATTTGGCACAATTAAGCAGAATATGCTCACTTTGTCTATGTTCACTGAAAGAGATCCTACTGCAGGTCAGCATTCATGTGTTTTGGCTCAACAACTGGCATTTTATGTTGTGCTCTTCCATGCTGAGTTTAGCTCCACTCAAAACTATTAATCTTGTTTGAAAACTGAGCTACAAAACATATGTGTTTGTGTACAGCAAGAGACAATTCACATTATGACCAGTAACTCTGCTGTGAATCTGCTTTGCAGCAGTAGGGATGACTTAATGTTATTGCAATTTGAAGGAAAGCATCCTGCAGTCCTCTCTCAGGCCAAATTCCCATTTACTTCAATTAGTAAGCATTACAGGAACTGTTTTAATGCTGCTGCCTGATGTGTTGGCTGCTTCTTCTTAATATATTACAGTGAAAAAAGATAGTAGGCCAAAAGTACAAATATACACTTCCATTACGTGCATGGAATCTCAGCAAGGACAAAACTGCCCCATTTTGTTGTGGTCCTTTCCCAGGTACCACTGTAAAGAGTTCCACTCTAATGACAAACTGCAACTTTGCAGCAGCAAAATGAATTGATTTCCTTCCTTAAAAATGGAGAATGTAAAGCTCTCAGCACCTGCTGGAAGCCTGGAAGCTTTCATGAGCTTGTTTGCTTCAGGCAGAGCTGAGGTGCTGTCATATTGATTTGGGTCAAAATAGCCATCTTTAGTCAAACATGTCCTTTAGATAACCATCTTCTTTAAGAGACAAGACAAATGTCAAGGAAAGCTTTATGAATCCTTGCAGAGTGATGGGAAACAACACTGATTTCACCTCACAATCCTAAATTTGTAAGATCTGAAGTGATGCCAAATTTAGCAGGTACTGCTTCTGCTGCAGTGTCTACATGGGTATTTGCAGCTCCTTCTGCACTGTGCTGTCTAGACCATGAATTGTATCTGCAAATGTTTCTCAAATGTGTAGCTGTCAGAGGATTTCAGGCATCACCTGCAAAGGAATCCTCAGCAGTGGTCCTGCACTTCCAGGGAAAGACAGGGAAAGGACTGTGAAGGAAATGCAGGGGTTATTCTGCCCTGGAAGAGAAAGAACTGTAGAACAGTGCTTAATTCCGTAATTCTTCTCTCAAAATTCACTGAGCCATAAGAAAACACGTGACAGAAATAAACACTGTGCTTCCAGGTTCTTTCCAGATTTTATCTAGGGTGGGAAAAAGGGGGAAGAATCAAGTTCTCTGTACTGAATGGATGAGAGAGAAACAACGAATGGGAGCTGTCAAACTGCAGCTGAACTAGTGAACCTCACAGAATGCCAAGAGTTCCCCAGGATTTGCTAGAATTCAGGCTCTGCCTTCCTAGCACCATTTCCTCCTGTTAACAAGTTAGATAGAAAGAACACAGTAACTACTTTATTCTACCCTCTGCCAAGATCTAATTGCATGTGCCATGCCTCTGGTATGCTTAAAATAATTTTCCATAAGGACTTTAGGAAACAGGCACAAAAAGGAAACCAAGAATGACATAGGAAATACAACACAGAAATACAAATAATATGAAATGTGACTAGGGTTTCTTTCTAGTGTCATTTTGTTTTGAGAATAGTTACAGATGCCTGATTGTAATACTTTAAAATAGTAAGAAAATTAAAGACAGGGCTTTCAAGTCCATTACATGTGCACTTGTATATGAAGGCTAGTAAATATACTTGTGCGTAAAAATAATGCTTGGTAAATGTATTTTTACCAAAAAACTTATATACAATCCAGGTTTTACTAATGTGGTAGAAGGGAAGAAACTAGTCATAGAGATATATGGAGCTGTTAGTGAAATACATTAATTCAAGTAGCTGGCATTATTCCATATGGAATTATTGTGGAAATTGTGTATTTTTAATGTTGCACATGCATATGTACACGTTTTGGGGATGGTGGCATTACAGATTCAGGCCATATCAAGAAAATTATTAAAACTGATTAAAAAATTACAGTAAATTGTATAGATTATGTGCACCTGTCACGTTGACATTCTTCACCTCTGTAATAAGTCTATTTAGGTGTAGTGTGATGTATGAAAAGCAACATAACTGTACTGATGCAACATTTGGCCATGCTGATTAATCCTGCTGATAAACAAGATGAAATTAATATGGGCATGGCATGGAATAAGTGATTGCCTTACCTGAACTAGGTCATCAGATCTAGCTCAGGCATTTTCATTCAGAACTGCCCTGTGAAGTGTAGGCTGTCAAGTTATCCTTCCTTGGACCTTGGCCATTCACAGAGGAGCCTTTTTGAGCAGTTGAACTTTTGTTAGAAAGGATATAGGGCCACACATACCCTAGAACACCATAATTTTACATGGGCTGCTCCTCTCCATCCCTTTTCTAGCACAGAGGTAAGACTAAGATATTTCATTCCAGATCAGACACGCAGTTTCTTATAGCCTGGTGCTGTGGGTGGTTTGTAAGTGGTGGAAATGCAGATTGTAGGTAGGATCTGCATTTATGTAAGCCAGCACACATGTAGGGATCAGCTTTGGTATTTGCACGGGCATATGTACACAGGAACATCTCTTGGAACCAAGTTTTCAAGGTGTTTGTGCTGATCTGCTCGCTGTGTTGTGCGTGTGTGTTGCAGGTATATTAATTGCCAGCTGGCGCTGATTTCTCTCTGGTTCGTGTTCACTGAAGTTCCCATAAATTACCGGGTGGGATTGGGTGGATCAGTCAGTTTTCTGTGCTCTCTATCGGTTCCTGTGCCTGACACGGTGCTGAGGAAAGCCGGTACCTCACCCCACACCCGCGCTGAAATCACAGCGCGCAGTTTATTCCCCCTCACGTTATCGCCGGGGCTGAGTGCGCTGTCAGCGGGATGTGTGCGACGGCAGCTGGGGACACTGCTCAGTGCCAGCGCAGGGCACGACCTCTGGGGAGTGACCCCCGCCACAGCACCGAGGCACACGGCCCTCACCTCTGCACACTCGTGATGCATGAGGCTCCTGTCGCGACAGAGGCCGGTGCAGCCCCACAGAATCACAGTCTCTAGGGTTGGAAGGGACCCCTGAGATCACCCAGTCCAACCTTCTGCCAAGGCAGGGTGACACAGGAACGTGCCCAGGTGGGTCTGGAATGTCTCCAGAGAGGGAGAATCCACGGCCTTCCCCTCACACTCTGAGCAGATGATGCTCCTGTCGCGACAGAGCGCGCCAGCCTCACAGTCACCTTTTCACCGGATGATGGTCCTTAGGCGGGGGCCAACCCCACACTCACCCCTGCACTGGATGAGGCTGCTATCACGACAGGGTGAGGGCAGTGCTCACAGGACGGCTGGCGCTCCTGTCGCGACACGCGCCGGTGCAGCTCCGCGCCAGCCCCCGCGCCAAGACCCCGATGGCGGGCAGCTCCCCTCAGGCCGCCCCGCTCCCCCTCACCGCGGGCTGAGGCCGGGACAGGGGCGGTTCCCGCCGGGGCAGCAGCGGCGGGAAAGCGGCCACCGCACCTGCGGGGCTGTCCCCGTGCGCAGCGGAAGCGGTTCCACCGCACCGTGAGGCGCAGCTGCCGCCGAGCCCCGGGCGGGAGCACGGGCGGAATCGGGACCGCGCTGCGCAGGGGCCGCGCCGCAGCCATCGCCTCCGCCCCACAGGCGGAGCTGCCAGCATGCCCGCCCCGCGCCCCGGCCCCGCCAATGAGCGGCGTCCACATGCCGCGGCGGCGAGAGAGCGCCGGGCGGCCCCCGAGTTACATTAGAGCCGCCGCTGCCGCTGTGCGACCGGAGC
>VYZP01079972.1:53133-119933 GCA_013400635.1 Hypocryptadius cinnamomeus | reverse complement strand
TTTTTTTTTTTTTTTTTGAAGGGCGGCTTTCCCTTTTTTTTTTTTTTTTTCAATTTTTAATTTTTTTCCTGCCCCTCCCGGCCTCCTCCGCGAAGAGAGAGGTGTGCTCGGGCTCCTCTGCTGCGGGAGAGGGTCTATGCTGATAGCACGGGGGTGGTGAGGGCTGAGGAGGGGTCTCGCCGCCGCCCCCGCCGCCGCTGAGGAGGAGGAGAGGGAGGAGGAAGAGGCGAGGCACGGCACCATTTGCTGCTCCCTGCCCCAGCCATGGAGAACGCGCACACAAAGACTGTGGAGGAAGTTTTGGCTTATTTCGGCGTCAACGAGAGCACCGGGCTCAGCCTCGAGCAAGTGAAGAAGCTGAAGGAGAAATGGGGCTCCAACGGTAGGTGAGGCGGCCCCGCCGCGGGGATGCTGCCGCCGGCGCTCGCCCTCTTCCCCCCCTGCTCCCTTCCCCAGCCCTCTCTCCTCTCCCTCATCCTTGCCGGGGCCCTGTGCGAGGCCTAACGCGTGTGCTCTGGCGAAGCCGGCATCTCTTCCAGGATCCGGAATAGGAGCGAGGGAGAGAAGATGGCTGACTTGAACTCCACCTCGTGGGTTTCTTTCAATCCCGAGCTCGCAGGGCTGCTCTGGGGAGGAGGGTGTCACCTCCGTTCCCTTTCACCGTAACGGTGGGAAACCTTCTTCCATTCTGAAATGAAGCGCTTTGGGGTTTAAGATTTACCTTTTTTTCTTTTTTTTTTTTTCTTTTTTCCTCCCCGTCTTGACCTTCATTTTCCCCAGCTTTTTAGCGCCTTTCAGCCCCTTATTTTATATTCTTCTCTCCAGTGGGGACACAAAATTCAGTCGATTTTTTTTAATCCTCACTGCTTGGGTGTCCTAGTCCCTTCTGAACTCCTTTGCCGTTGTGTAGAAATGAAGATCTGTTGAGAAGATTACACGGTGGAGGTGTTTTATTTTAGCTTTAACACTGCTTTTATGCCACTTGGGTTACTAAATCTAGTTGCAGGAACATTAAGGGAAGAGCAGAAATAAGGACATAACCTTAAAATGGAGGAAAGAATCTGGAATATTTTTAACCAAGTTTGATGGTTTGTGGGTTTTTTTAAGTGAATGTAGAGGAAAAGCTTTGTCAGAAAGCATTTGAAAAGCGTTTTGAGCCTTTGACCCTTTGTGTGCAGCAACAGCAGAAGTCCCACAGCTGGCTGGAGTGATGACTTGGCTGAATTATGACCCTTGGCACATTCCCGCGAACCTTTATGTGTCTTAAAATGCAAAACTCTCAGGCCCATTCACATACTCTGGTGAAAAGAGCAGCCTTAGTGGGGATTTCAGTGTGTCTGTCAAATCCAACCTAGCTGAGCGTGCAATTCAGGAAGAATATCTGGTGTGGATACCTGATAATGCTCTAATATGTTTCTTTGATGATTTCTTTTCTTTCACATGCTTCCTGGAAAAATCTTCCACTGACAGAGCTGCCGGCAGAGGAAGGTGAGCATGGTTATGAAATCTGCTAATTCTTGTTGATAATTCATTTTTGGAAATCTGCATGACTCAATGGCTTTGTTACATATTGCAGGAAAAACCTTACTCGAGCTTGTGATTGAACAATTTGAAGACTTACTAGTTAGAATTTTGTTGCTGGCCGCTTGCATATCTTTTGTAAGTATGATTTATTATTTTTTTTTATTTCCTAGGGTTCTGTATGGCAGAGTGACCTGTACATGTATATGACCTGTACATACTGAAATTATTCTTTCTTGCTGGATAGATGCAAGATTGCTCTCTCTTAAATTAGTTCCTTGTGACGAGGTTTCTGTGTGCTAGCCAACAAAAATTTTGGGGAGTCTTTCATTGCATGAGTCATAAGTACATAACTACACCAGACAAGTATTTTAAAAAGTGCTTCTCATTCAACCCAGTTTGCTTATTTGAGGTGGGATTTCCCAATGCTGCTGTTGGCTTTGAAAACTAACCTTGAGTAAGTAAGCGTTTAACTGGACATTCTTCTTGCCTTTGGGTTAATCTTTATCAAGCTCGATGTATAATCATTGGGAGACATTTTTGGATGCAATGCAGACTGTAAATAGAATCTACATGGCGAATATTCCAGTTGCCTTCCCTTTCTGATAATAGCAAGGTGACAGTTGCTGCTTTTGACAGTGACAAGAATGTTGACGGCTGTGATGGCACCATTGTTGACCAAATTTGGTAACTGACCTTTGGATAGTCAAGTCATTAAATGGACATCTTGCTTTCCATACAGGACTAAAAGAACAAGAACATTTTAAACTTTTTTTTGCTAAAAAAAGGCAAGATTAGGCAATCTTCTTACATTATGTGTGAATGGTATGTGCTTGCTGAAAAACTGGAAAACAGAGTGAAGACTCAGAGAAGGAAGGTGAAGGCTGTCTGTATTGGGGAGCTGGACAACAGGAACAAAAGCTTGCAGAATATTAAATTGTTTAGGTAGGGAGTAAAAGTTTACAGTAGACTTTGCCCTGGAGTTGTAATTAACTACTTGAAAAAAAAAAAAAAAATGCTGCAGCTCTTGGGGGGAGTGGAAATCGTGGTGACTCTTTAGCTAAGGGCAAGCTAATTAGGATGGGCAGAGGAGAATGTGCTCTGGAGCTGTTGTGTGCTGAGGGAAGGGTTGCCCTGGTGCTGCAGTTTGTGCTGTGCTGGGGATCTGCCCTCCCCACACCAACACCTTCCAGAGGACTCTGGCTTTGGGTCTGTAATTCACCAGTACCAGCTGAGCAGTGCCTGGTGGCATCAGTCCTGACCATGGAGACAGATGTGCTTCACTCACTCCTCTGTTTCCTAGAGAGAAAATCAGGCTGGCTATTGAAAATTGAATAAACAGTCATTCAAAAGCTCTTTTTTTTTTTCCCCCCGTCTTCTTTCCCCTTTTCCTCACAGAGGGTGAGAAGGGGATGTCTTTTTGTTCCTGAAAAGTCAGGAGTGTTTGTCATCTCATGAGACAAATGATAGCACAGAAGTTTGTTAGCATTCCGTGCCAAAGTAAATTAGTTGTTTTTATTATAAACAAGTAAGTGAAAAATCAGATTTCCCAAACTAAAGCTTTGATTACTGAGTCTGAGTAAGTATGAGACCAGACTGACAGAGGTCATAGAACATACACTGCTCAGTCCTCTTGGAAAACTTGATTAGTAGCTGAATTCAGTTGCTTTTTTCAGTATGGTTAATTTTCCTATCTAATTAAGAGGAGACTGTAGTCTAATGGAGTGTGGGATAGATCTGGGTTCTCTGCTTCTGTTCAGCTGACATGGTACATGACCTTGGGCTACTGCTCTGTCTTTTCTGCCTTCTATTTTGTAGTTACAGAGGCACACAAAATTGATGTTGGAAGTAAAGATTTTTCTCTGGTGAAAAGTAAAACCCCTCTAGATATATTATAATTTTGGTACTTTAAAAGTTCTTCCCCTTTGTGTTTGTTTCTGATGTTTTCTTTGCTCAGAAGGTGATCATGTTATCTGTTTTTCTTGGGTTTTAACACTTCTTCTTGATGAAAGCATAATACAGACTTTTGTAGTAGCTGTAAAGCACCATTGGATATGTTGATACAAGGATTGCATTACTGCAGAAATAGAATGTAATTACATCACCTAAGTTCTGGTGTTCTTGACCAGCTGTACATTGTCAGTTTAGAAAAATTAGAATTCAGGTATCAGAGAGAGGATCTCGAAGTACATAGGTAATTTTTTTTGGTGTGTGTTGAGGGAGTTTTTATGGTGGTCGTGTTGCAATCATAAATCATATTAGTTTATTGCCATTAGAACTGCCTGCACAGCAACACACATCTGTAACACTGAGACCTGCATTGGGTTTTGTGCACCAACATCCCTTCTTATGCAGAACATAAACTTGTGTTCAGAGTGCCTTTTGTGCCCTCTGCTCCCACACTGCCTGTCAGGTACGTGTCAGTAAAATAACTCCGAGCAGCAGCTCAATCTGTGCCAGCCAGGCTGATTGCCGGGGTCAGATGCTGCGTGTTTGTGGGCTGTGGATCCTGTGTCCTACATTCCAGGTCAGAACTGGTTACTGAAAGCCTTAAGTATGGCTTTGGAAGAGAAACAGTGTAAATAATTTCTGATGGTGAGTGAATGGATCTGTGAATAGACTTGTCTCGGTCTTCTGTTGGATCAGTGAAGCCTCTGCAGAAATAAACCTGTGGAGTGTATTCATGGCTTTTAATTCTTGATACTTGCGTAGCATGTGCTCAGATCTGCAGTGTTTACTGAAAAGAACAGCTTGCTTTGCTGTATAAATGATTTTGACAGGTTGCAAAACGTTAACTGCATCTGATGTAGAATAATTCCTTGATGAAGTGTGGCTGCTTTAAGCAGTGGTGTGTGCTGAACTCTGCAGTCTAAGCTCTGCATCACACAGTGGATTTCCTCCTACAAGGTGCAGCGTAGGCTATAAACTCTACCAAACCTTGAAGTATCTGTGCAGCATCCTAAGAGCATTCCCTCCCCTCAATTATTCCTGTGACTCCTGAGCTGACTTAGAAGTGAATGTCCTGAGAATGTTTTCTAATAGTGGATATCTGTGTTTAGATTAAAACAATACACTGTGCTTTATCCCAGAGATTATAATAGCCTGTAAATTAGCATGGCTGTATAACCTAGCTTGTGGTCAAAGGTGAGCAAAGGTCCTCTTGGAAAAGTAGGATGTGTCAGTAACCGTGTTGCAGGCTTTGCCCTGAAATCACCCCAAAAGCTACCTGTTAAGGTCAGCAGCAGTGAGTGTGTGGCACAAGATAAGGGCTGCTGTAGAATGTGACACTGACGTGCTTTTAGCTAAACTTAGATTGCTCATTAGCATGAGGGTAGGGGTGATAAAAATGTGAGAAGTCATTGTGATTCTATTTTATGTTGTAAAAATTAAACTGTGGGTCACAGGTATCTTTTTTTCCTCCTCTTATTATAATAATATATTTATTTTCAGAAATATGGCGTAACATTGATGGGTGCTTACAGTCTGTGCACTCAGTAAAATTCTTAATTTTGTGCTTATACATGTGGTCAAGATGTGTTGGTTTGTGTTTGAGATTTTTTCCCCCTGACCTCCTTGTGTAGCAGACAAAAATCTCTACTGAATCATGGAACTAAAATTGGGAGATTTTTCTTTAATGTTACCTGGTGTTCAGTATAACTGACATGGATGGGACAGGACTACTGAAATAGTTTGCATCTGCTTATTTTTAAGCTAATTTGTATTGAAAGGAGAAATCACTAGAAGAGGGTTTCTGAGCAGTAGTTGATACTCTGTCCAAAATATATTAAAACTGAAGTCACATTATCTATCCTGTGAGAAGAAAACTTAAAAACAGTCCACTGTTTTGTGTGACCTGCTTTAATTAATCCAGGATTTCTTTTTGTTGGGATGAGATCTTACCTCTCCCAGCCTGCTTCTAAGTTTCTGTTGTCAAAATGAAAACCAAACAAAAATCCCTGTTTGGTTGCTGACAACAAAGTATTTGCTTTTTCTCTGTTAGTGGTGAGTGGGTACAGCCTGCTGGGCAACACAATTCTGTCTCCACACTCCCATTCTCCAGTTCAGTTGTTGTCACTTAATGATGCATAGTCATCTGAGGTGACTTGGCTCCATAACTTCCCTGACAATAGAGATCCTTCACTTGTAGAAATGGAAAAAGCTGCGAGGGCACTTGTGCTGTTTCAGCCGCTTCCATCAGCGCTCACCTCATTGCTGGTTGACTTTGGCATTGTTCCTCTGTCCCCTTTTTGCAAATAACCAAGTGCTGTTTGCCTGTCATTGTGTATCTTTTGCCTCAGAGTCCTGCAGGTCCACCCCATTAGGCTTTGTTTAAAATAGGCTCTGCAAGCCATAGCTCTAAAGCAGATATGCTGAATGAAAGTTGTCCTTTAAGCTGCTTGTGTTGGCTGTTGATATGAGGCTTTCATGTCTTGCTATTATTTCACTTATATTTTTAGGCTTGCATTTCTCTTGAGCAGTTATCTTGTTCTTCCTACTCTTTCTTAAATACATGGTGATTTTACCTATTGACAGTAGTGCCTGACCAGAGCATTGGAGATCAATGGCCTGGAAATGAAACTGTTCTACATGTGAGTTTTAAGTGATTAGGCTGAAACATGGTGGGGCCTTTCTGAGTAGAAATTGAAAAAAAAAAAAGATCTCTCACTGTAAACCTCTCCAGGGTCTTAAAATTGTGCTAGTGGAAACTTTTTGACAAGGACTCAGTGACTTGGACAAGAATTGTCTAGTCTTTGCCAGGCCTCAGCTTATGGTCTGTTGTTACTAAAAATGCAAAGCTAGATATTTGTTATTGCTTGTGCTACTTCCTCTTTGCTTTCCTTGCCTTTGTTTTGTTTTTTTACTTCAAGCTGCTATCAGATAATAAACCTGATCTGTTACAGAATGTGTTGTGTATCACAAATATCCTAAGTGTTAATATAGCTGTAGTCTGCTATAGCAAAAACAAGAACTTGCAATGTATTGGGTTATTTTATGTCTATGTTTACTAAACTGTTCTAGAGCTAGGAGCTTGGATTGTTCCAGTGATAGTAATTGTGTAGAAACTTCTGGAGAGAGAAATGTGTATTGCTGGCTTCCAGGGTTAACTAGATACTTCACTTTAGTCTTGTCACAGATTGATAATTTCACCAAAAAAACAGCGGTGACAATTTAAACCTTCAGGCTCTATACTCTCAGGATCTCTAATTTGAGTTCATCTGCTCTTTTTGAAATAATGGCTTATTGAAAGAAAAGATCTCTTGAAAACTTAATTTTGGCTCTCCTTGACATACTTGGATCTTGCTGTCCTTGTAGCTCCTTTCCTTACCTCTGGAAGTTGTGGCCTTTCTCAATGTTATTTTACAACACACATGGTCTTAAATTGGATAAGATTCTGGTTTAACGTCATGTAAAGCAGATGTTTTATTCCAGTTAACTTTGTAGGTGCCTGCTCAGATAAGCACATCACAACATAATTGAATTTATTTGCTTTGTTTGGAAGCAAAGTGGGCTCTACAGATTTCCAATAAAGAAGGGGAGGGAAGAAGCAGATTCTGCTGGCAGCGTGTGACCTTGTGTACGCTGAGAGATCTGGAAATGCCCTGTTGGCCTCTCCTGTAGCTCCACGGGCAGCAGCAGCTCTGGTGCAGAGGGGAGGCTGCCCGTGGCACAGGGATGTGTGGGGACAGCAGGGCCTGTCCCACTGCCCCAGCAGGGCAAATGGCAGGAGCTGTTCCAGGGATTGAGAGCACCGAGGTGTGGAGAGATCCCAGCTAAATCTGTTCTGCAGGGGGATTACACAGACCCTCTGAGTGTTGTGTTACCAGTTGGAATGTTACAGTCGTATTAATCACAGCCTGGATCTTACAAGTTTATCCCTTTGTAATAAAAATTTCTTGTTGCCTTGGATTTGCTTGCCAGTCTGTTTTCTGCTTGAGGCTTTCATGCTGCTGCTCCTTCCTTTTGACATCCTGGAGTGTCTCTCAATTGAGCAATAGCTCGGAGCAGCATGTTGGTGGAATCATGGGCATGCTTTAGTAACAGTTTGCTCGCTGCAGTCTTCTAGTGATTCAGAGTGCTGTTGCCTGACTACCAGCCCTAATTATCTCAACACGTTGTTCCTATTTACTGTCACTTTCCAGGCTTCCTGTTGCTCAACATGTTGACGAAAACGCTCTTCCTCTCTGGTCACGTTAACTTGACTTTTCATCAGTGACTCCAGCACTCTGCACAGGCCCTGACACATTCAAGTTGAATGAATGACAGATACCTAACACTGGAGTGCACTTTTAAAACAAATGAATTAAAATAAAATCTATGTGGAGCCTTTTATGCAAGTCCTCAAGTTTGATTTACCTTTTAAAATATAATTTTGAGTTTTATCAGCTACTTGGTTTACAATCCAGCTTCAGATATAACTATACCATTCACTTAGATGCTTCAATATGACACTGTTAGTATTTAAATGAGTAGATGATTGGTTTTGTATCTACTCAACTGAAAACTTGTAAAGCTGTTTCCATTTGTGTGGCTAAGTTACTCGTGAAGGGCAATTGACTTGCTTAAAATTCAGATTCTGGCAAGGTTTTAGCGTTTTAAGTAGTCAAACTAATCTATGTCCTGTTTTATACAGTAATTAAATAATTTTTTTCATTGTCATAACTGTTGTCACAACTTCTCCTTTCACTTCTGAAGCAACAGTAGCAATTGTTTCCCAGATAAATAGCTTTCTCCTTTAAAAGAAGAGTGGCCTCTAAAATGAACTTTGTACTTCTTTAGTAAAGATTCTTTTTCTCCTTTTCCATTGCGTTTTGCCAACTCATTCATGAATTACAAAACTACAAACTTGGTAGATTGAGGGGTTTCCAAAACTGCTGGAGTCTGAGCAGTTGAAACTTAGCAGGCATAAAGTTTGCAAGGTGTCTGTAAATCAGGAATTTAAATCACTGTGTTTCTCTTGCAGGTCCTGGCCTGGTTTGAAGAAGGTGAAGAAACAATCACAGCATTTGTAGAGCCTTTTGTAATCTTACTTATATTAGTAGCCAATGCAATTGTGGGAGTGTGGCAGGTATGCAGACACTTTTACAGCATCAGATCACAAATGTTTTGGGGTTTTATGGTTTAAGAGGAAGCACTCTACCCTGTAGTGTTGGGTGTTCTTACAAAGCAAGTAGGATGTGTTGCTAACTTGGGATTCCTGAGAGTCAGCAAACCATAAAGCTTCTCAACAGAAAGTGTTGACTTAAAGGTAAAATGAAAGCTTCAGAAGTGTTGCCAGAAAGGCAGAATGCCCATCAGTGTGTTTGGCCACACACTGCTGAACACATGAACGAGACAGGCCAGAATAGAGCCCTGAATTCAGGCAATAAATCAGGCCTTGCAAAGCTAGGAACAATTGGAGTGGTTTGCTTCCTGACTAAGGAACAAAGGATGGAGCACTTGTAATCTTGTTTCTTTTCTGTTTCCTCTTGAGACAGCTGTTGTGTTTTAGTAAATTATTAATACAGTATTAATTCTCCCTGTTCAATCCCCTATTAAGTGTGCATCCAAAGACTGCATGTCTGTCAAAAGGCACAAGTTTCTGATGAAAACATCTAAATACCATAAAACTTTTCCTACACTGTCAGCTGTGACATTAATTTGATGCCTTTTTATAAATCATACAGACAGTAGTATCATAACATAAAATCACACTTCATGAGATGCCAAAACAAAAATGTTCATATCACTTCACTTTGCTAATTTCATCACTTTAGACAGTGGATGTTTTGTTAGAGGGTTTTTTCCTGCGTATAAAAAATGTTCTAGGATTTTTATGGTAAGTTCTTTGTATGATTGCTTGGTTTTGTTGGGTTTTTTCCTAAGTGAGGGTGCTAGCGGGACATAATTACTTGCTCTCTTAGTGCATGAGGCTTCATGCTTTAAAAAATATCAAACTGGCCAAAATAACAAAAATTAAGAGGAGGAGTCCTGCTAATAGGTTACAACATATTAGAGAGGAACCTGCCTGCTGGAAGAAGTGGCCTTGAGTGGCATTGCTCCCCATTCCTGTGCTCTGCTTTGTGCTATCCCAAGTGAGCTGGCTGAAGAGTGTTCCTCAAAATTCAGTTTTTAGCAGTACCCAGCTTGCTGGAGCCACCCTGCTGGAGCAGGATTGCAGGGAAGAAATAATGTTGGTCAAGGGGTGACAGCACTGCCCCCTTAAATGACATTTTATATTCAAGTCTTCATAAAGTAATTGTGCAAGAGTTAATGTTTAACTTGAGACTCGTGAGTTGCAGTTCTGCAGGTACTAATTTTAAGCATGAAATGGAAGCTAAAGCTGTCTGCATAGTTTGAGGATTTTTCTTGTGTAGTTGTTTTCCTGTTGTAGGAAATAATCAGGTTTTTTTTCTGATGTCATAGTATGCAAAGAATACCTCTGTGTATATTTCTACATGCATGGAACTTCATTGTGAAAGAGTTGCTGCCCAGATGAAGTGACTCATTCCCTTGTTCTAATGGGCATGGAAAATCAGCCACAGTACACAGTCTCCACCCATAAATGTATCTGTTCCTACAGGTACCAGATGTGAGCACTGAGTCACGGCTCTGCCCCCTCAGCCTTTCCTCTCACGTGCACCTTTCCCCAGGAGCACCTGCCACCGCCCCAGGGCCTGCAGGATAGTCTGGCTACCATAACTCCATGCAAACTGCAGCAAAAAGACCCAGTCTAGCACTGTGAGCTGGCTGAATGAGCTGAATCATGGAATTGTTGAGGGTGGAAAAGATCTTTAAGATCATCAAGTCACATTGTTAACCCAGCACTGCCAAGGCTCCACGAAACCATGTCCCTGAGGACCCCATGTACATTATAGATACCTGCAGGCATGGTGATTCATCCACCTTGCTGAGCAGCCTGTTTGGATTCTTGACAACCATTTCTGTGAAGAAATTGCTGCTAATACCCATTCTAAATTTCTCCTGGTGCAACTTGAATGTTTATTCCTGTTCTGTTCCTTTTATAGAGAGTGACAAGGTCCCCCCTGAGCCTCCTTTTCTCCAGGCTGAGTTCCCCCCAGCTCCCTCAGGTGCTCCTGGTGCTCCAGACCCTTCCCCAGCTCTGTTTCCTTCCCTGGTCATGCTCCAGCCCCTCCATGTCCTTACTGTCATGAGATGCCCAAAACTGAGCTGGAGGTGCCTCAGCAGTGCCCATCCCCTGTGCTCTGATCTTACTGCCTGCACTACTTCTGCTCCAAGCCATGTGCCATTGGCCTTCTTGGCCACCTGGCCAAAATTCATGTTGAATTTTTATTTCTCCTTTTTAAAGAAAAAGTTCTGTTGAAGTAACCTTCCTTTTGTGGGACTTGAAGGTTTTGCCTCACAGTGACTCATAGTCCATAATGAAACAGTGTTGGTGTTCTAGTGCTGAGGAGCAGAATTAATTCACCTGGTGGAATATGGGGCTGGTATTACTTGCAGTTTTATGGCTCTGTGCTGGTATCTGCCCTGCCAGACCCTGAGCTGTGCCATGTAAATGTTAGTTCCTTTAGGTAGTTTTAGTAACAGTCATTTTTGGCTGCACTGTTACAAGGAACTAGTGAGTTCCTCAGCTTTTGAATTTCTGATGGTTTTGTTTCTGCTTTGACATGCAAGGAGGAATTTTTTATTATCTGGCAAGGCTGACATATATTTGAAGGGCAGATGTTCTATAAGCTCTGTGCACTCCACCATTATCTGTAATTATCAGGGCTAAATGACGTTTGTTCTTGTCAATAGGCAGGGAAATGGAAAATAAGTTCCTTTTCCAAGAGCTGGAGAAGGAGCACTGATAAGCTGCTGGTTTCTGCAGTTGTTCTTTATCCAGGTAGCATCACAATACTGGTACCAGTCTCTGCTAGAGCTCAGTGGGAGGGCTGCAGCTGAGATAGGAAAGCTGAAATCAGAAGGTTTTCCTGCGTGGGGATTCATCTGAGTTTGCAAATTGTTTGGAGATTCTGGGGAAGTTTCTAGTGTATGCTTTAATTTCACTTCAGCATTACTTGATTTGTTGAAATAAAGTTGATAATAGGTTGGCTTCATCATAACTTGATCCTTGATTTGTGGCAGTAAATGAAATTCAGCAGTGCTGGTCCACTCCAGGCTGAGTGTAAGCTGCTCCAGCCAAGGTACAGCCAACACCTACATCCACAAATCTTGATTCTGATTAGTGCTTTTTTAATGTCAAAAAGCATCCATATGTGACATGGAACTCTTTGTGTGGCCTCCCTGCAACAACACAGTGGATATTCTTGATGGAAAATGCTGCAGCATTGAAATAAACGATTTCTGTGTTCTAAAGGCCCACAAACACCTGAAGTACACTCTAATGATTTCCAGTCAGCAGCCTCCTAAGGGGAGGGGACACAAAATGTTCTGTATGAAGAAATATAGCTGAGCTGAGTTGGTAGCATTCATATGATAATGCTTTTGGAAAATCGGATCTGACAGGCTTATTTTCCTTGAGGGTGTTCAAAATTACACATTTTTGCTGTCTTTTAGGAAAGAAATGCTGAAAATGCTATTGAAGCTCTTAAAGAATACGAACCAGAGATGGGCAAAGTGTATCGACAGGACCGAAAAAGTGTCCAGAGGATTAAAGCAAGAGACATTGTCCCAGGTGATATCGTGGAAGTGGCAGGTAAGACCCACTTATGTGGTGCATGCAGGCATTAGCATATTAATGTAAAATTGTTGTGGGCTTTGTCTTAATGATTTGAGGCCCTGGGGGGAGTTTTCAAACACTCCTAAGTATATGCTTCACTTAAGAACAGTCTTGCTCCTGTTCATCTGTAATTGCCTTAAATGTGCGTGTGTACGAGGGGATTGTTTTTCAAATTGCCACTTAGTTTAATTGGTGGGTCTGAAAGTGAGGCATCTTAATTGAAGTTGTGGTTTTAACACTTGTCACAAATTTAAAATTTTGTTTTCTAGTGTCTGGTTGCAGAGTGTCTTACAGTTTGTGTGCGTTTCTGTCACAAAGTAGATGTTTGTTCCTGGTGTTAAAATGTCTGCAGTTTCCTAAGGTTTGGGAATGCAAAGATTTTTTTTTTTGTCACGGTCTGTTATTTCATCTGAATGTGTTCCTCCAGCTCTTAGACTTGTAGTAGCAGTGCCTTTGAACTTCTCTTCACAAATCTCTTCTGTCCTCTCAGCAAGTGTGACTGGCACGTGACTTCACTGTTTTCTCATCTTTCACAATTCTTTATTGCTCCTTCTGACAATTTGCTGTATAGATCTCAAATGCATGAGCTATGCAGAGTAGAGCTCCCTGTTTCTCCTGGGTAAGCTTTTGAAGTGCCAGTCTTAAAAGCCTGGACTTTTGCCTAGAGCTTTGTAATATCTTAGTTTTGCTCTAAGAGCTGTGTCTTTGTCTGGAAGGAGTGCAAAAATAGAAGTTATATACTTCTAGCTAAAACTCCATCATTTTGGTGATAATGCCATAGTAATAACTTTTTCTCTGAACTGGGCTTGACTGTTCCTTCCCAGATAAAACTAGGTGGCTCTTGCTGAGTGTCAGGAGTGTTGCATGTTCAGATTTTGTAGGTCATTATTGACTGTTAACTGAGTGATTTTTCCTTTGGGAACAATGCAGGGTGTACATCAAACTTACTTTGCACTCGTGTCACTTTGATTTCAGAGGTGGTAGCTGTCTCAAGAGGAGATAAATATATACCCTTAAACTTGACTATCCTCCTGTTTTAATTAGCAAGCAAAGAGAGTGTGCACTCAGAATGAAGTTGCTGTTGGCTGCCTGCCCAGCTTTCATTCCTTGAGAAACTTTAACGTTGGCTGAGCCCTGTCTCAAGCCCCTTTTTGTGCACAGGGTGATTCAGCTACAAGTCCAAATCCAAAGTGGTGATAGTGAAATGAAGGGTGCACTGTGATGCCTTGTCACTGGCTGTGCTCTGCCTCACTGCTCCTGCTCTGCAGGGCCAGAGCTGTGTGCTCTGCAAGGGGGGTTGTTTCTGCTGTGGTTGGCGTGTCCTTTTGAGGCAAACAGAACTGTATCAATTACAGACTCTGCAGTAGATGGCTGGGCCAAATCCTTATCCTGTTTTTAAATGTCAGCAATGGAATGGTGGTTTTGGAAGGAGCTTTCATCATGGGAATACACTCGGGTTGTGTTTTTTGGTACTTCAAAGCAGAGTTGGTAGAATTGGGAGTTGATGACTGTGTGTTTTGCACTGGTTTGGGGTATCACTGAGGAGAAATGCTGGATTTTGATGCTCTGGCATGTATACAGAGCACAGAACGCTTTCTCCTTGATTCACTGCCGTTTCAGAAGAGTTACAGATTGTGTTTTCATCTTCAAATTTAGCTTTGCCTTTATTCTGTATGAGAACACCTGGGGGATGTGTGGGCTTTTACTTACCTGCTGTATATTGTCAGTACTAATAAAATCAATTACTCTGTTTAAAAGGCCTGTGTCTGAGGGAGAAAAACGAACTGGGAATAACCAATGTGCCTGTAACACCAGGCTGCCTTTAACTAGCATAGTGTCCTCTTTATCATAGGATTACTGTTGCATTATTAAAATCTGCTTGTAGAACAATGACTGATAGCCCAGCATATGAAGAATTGATTATTTTTTAAAGATAAGGACAAGCTTAAGCCAGTATGCTCATGTAGAAACCCAAAAAATATCCAAGTTTTATGACTGTCCTTTAAGATAGGTGGTCTGGCTTGTTGATAGATTGTAGAAGCTTTTCTGGGTAAAATACTCACTTAAATTTGTGGATCAAACAATTCACTTAGATTACCTTCACTTGAAGCTGCAGTTGATTATAAGTCATGTGGATGTTTAATAGAGAAATCAGTGCTTCAGTGTAACACAGCTTCTGATACTGAAACCATAAATTCTTGTAGCTAGACAATGATGAGTTTTAATTGTAATCAAACTGAGAAAAGCCACAGAGCAAACAGAGAAGAGCCACTAAATGCATCATGTCCCAGCACTGGTGTCAAGACCTGGAGGTGAGAGAGACTCTGTGCATGCCTGTGCCTCTAGTGCAGGAGGACTGCGATGGCCTTTGACATGTGCTTTGCAAAAAGATGGCCATGTAGGGAAGTGACAGAGCCCTTCATGCTGGGATACATATCTGGCTCTGGAATTCCTGGCCAAGTGCCAGCGACATTGGTGTGTCCAGGCAAATCTCTTTCAGCCCTGTGGCATAAACAGCCAGGTGATTGGTTTCTCCCCTGTGCTGATAACTAATAGTGAACAAATTTCTACAAGTCATCCCTTGCAAAATAGTCGTGTTTAATGCTGTAACAGCTTTCCTAATTTGATATAGCTGTGTATGGGTCTGACACACTTAACTTCATTGTAGGGATTGTTAGGTTGTTACTGATACATGCAGATATTAATTTCTTTACTGCATGTTGTTAGAAGGACTTTCCTCCATGTTCACTTCAGCAGAGATGGTGGAAAGGTACTGTACAATGAGCAGGAGCTCTTAGGGATGTTGGGGTCACAGATTTGGGAAGTGTGCCTTAAATTTGCTTGCAGACCTGTGGTGGGCATGGTTCTCAGAGCTGTAGTGTGTGATGGTTACTGAGCTACAGAGTCTTTCTTAGAATTGATGAAGTGACAGACATCCAGATGCTGTCCTCACATGGCTTTTCAGTTTGCCTGCCTTTAAATGGATTATCATGTTGTTGTAGAAGCTGGAGTTAATTGCAGAGTACACTCTAAGTCTGTAAACAGGGGCTATCTTAATGGATTAGATACACTTTGATTTAGTTAAGTTTTTTGTTTGCTGGGTTAAAGTGACATTTTAGAGAGAAATTTAGAATAGCGTGGCCCTGCTTCTTACAAGTTTGTATGAAGTTAGCCTGAATAATTGGGATAAATTGGTTGTAAATCATGTATTCTTTTAATAGAAGCACATTTGGGAGCAGAAATGACCTTTGTTCACTTCCACTGTATTTTCCTGTCTAAAATTTCTGAAGCAGATACTGTGTCTGAGTTTCTGTAATTTAATAAATGAAAGTTCAATAGTTGCAGTCAGTAAATGACCAAAGTGCAGCCACAGTAGTTCCTCTTTTTCCTGAATTTCTGAAGGATGGTTCTTGTCATCTGTTACTGTAAGTACTCAGCATGTTAAAAATACACACAGAGTTGCCAGAAGCTGTTGCTCATTAAATTAGTGTATATTCCAGAAAACTTTGTTTTATACCTGGCACAGAGTAGGCGAGAACTACTTTGAGGCTTTTTATTCCAACTGCAGAGCACTTCAGGATTCTTGGGTGCCTTATAATAAAGATGAATTTTGGGTTGAAGAAGGTCAGAAAGGAAGATTCTTGATGTGGATTTTGTCACAGTGTGTGATTGTGAAGAGCTCCAGGTTCTCCCTGGTAGTACAACTAAAACCATGGATGTTGCAGGTCTTATTCCAAAACATCTGGGTCCTTGTGCCTGTGTTACTTTTCTAACAACTAGGATTGATTTTCAGACTCAGTGCTAGAGATGCAGGTTTACTTTTTCTGGGAAAGTATAGAGATTGGAAAAGATAAGGAAAAGGGTGGAGGAAGGCTTAAGCCCAGAAGAGAGAACTGCTGGAGGCTGTCCTGATGCAAACTGCTGAGAGCTTCTCTCGGTGAGGAAAAAGAATTATTGTTGTGGGTGTTTCCTTACCAGGTGCAAACTGTTGGGTCTGGGTTTTAGAGCACATATTGTGCTTTTTTTCCTGAAGTACTGCTTTTGAACCAGAAAAGAGAGGAAAGTAAGATCAGTGGTTAATAAATACATGTACAAGTAGTGCATAAATCTGTGAGCTTCAGTGAACATTTTGGCCAGCACATCAGAGGCAGCTTGGGGATAACCAGACACAGTCCAAACTCCATTCCATACTTCACTGGAGTCGGAGTTATGTGAGGTTCAGCTCAGGGCACAGCCTAAACTTGTGTCACTTTTAACACACATTGAAAATACTGCAAAACACATTTCCAATTTTTATCCCAATTCTTGTAGCATTTTCCTTCAGAGTTACCAAACTCTTTGGTAAAAATAGCAAAACTAATTCTAATGATTTAGTTGCTTGAAAATTGAGAACATACCTGATATTCTGTACTCTGACAGAGCTGATACTGAGTGGGTTTTATTATAAGGACAAATAGTACTGAACAAAAAGCTTGGGACATCAAGATAATGTTCAGTTACTACTGTATTACCCTGGCAAAGGAAGCTCTTTTCTTTTGTGGGTTTTTTTGTTTTGTTTTGGTTTGGTTTGGTTTGGGTTTTTTTGTTTTGGTTTTGGTTTTTTTTTGTAAGGCTAGAGAAAACTTGCACTTGGAACTTTGCTGCATTTCCAGAATTCTGACTTTTGGGTCTTCTGTTACCCAAATGCAGCATAACTTGGAAACAGGACTTGAGCTTTGGTGTGCAGAAGTTGTTGTTCTCTACCTGACCTGGCTTGAGTTGAAGCTTAACTTACCAGTCTGTTCTTTCTGCTATTAGATATTTTTATAGGCTGATCACAAGAGTTTTCCATCTAGTAGGCAGTGGTATAAATAGATCCACTAATTAAAAGCTAAAACTAGACAAATGTGGTTTAGAAATGAGTGCAGACTTAGAAGCAGGGTCCCTGTCCATCAGCACATCTTATCTAATGTTGTGGTGCCCTCTTCAGAGAGAATGACAAGTCTGTTTTTAGAGAATGAAAAGAAACAAGTTTAAGAAAAATTCGAGTCTTATGTACTGTTTAACACAGTAGCTCCATTTTTCTCAACCCTCAGTTTTGACCTGGAGCTACTTTGCCCCCAAAAAGCAAAGCTTTTTCTGTCCTTTTGGCTTTCCTTTATATGAAAACAATATATATGTGTTGTTTAAATTTTTCTTAACTTCTGCCTTGAACAGTTCCTGGGTTAGGATACTCACACCTTGCATACACTCCACAGTAAGCTCTGGGGATATTTTCTGTCTGCCCAGAATGCAGAAGGTGGATGATAGGGGCTGTTTCATGCACATTGTCTAATGTGAAGAATGAATTTAAATGTATTTTTCTGTCACCTTGTTAGTGAAGGCAAGTACTGTTTTACTGCTATGGTTACAACTGTTGGACCTTGGCTGGTGTAATCTGTCTCGATGGAAAATAAATTTTACCTTCCTGGTTTGGAGTGGAAACTCAGACTTAAAATTTGGTTCATAATCCCTCTTCTAATTTTGACACTTTGACATTCTTGGCCTTGTATGAAAGTGTAGATAGACTCAATTATGTTCCTGTTTTGTGGAGCTTCTGATTTTTGGTACCATTTTATTATGCCCTGTTCAGGAAGTGTTAAATACTTAAAAGCTGTTACTACAGAAGAAAAATTGCATTTCTGATGGTGTAAGGAAATCAAGCACAATGGGAAGATGAGATTGTCTGTGTACAAGGGGTAAGAGGAGCTAAGCTGAGCTTGTGCTAAGGAAGTTTAATACAAAAACCAGTTGTGTTGGAGCAGCTCTACCTCTAAATAAAAGCAAACCATTCTGTTCAGGTGTGAGCTTTAAATATTACTGTCCCAAGAATACTCAATTCAACACTCAGAAAATCCTCAGTTCTCTTGGTTGAAGTGTGTAGCATCCCTTATCTGTTATTTTAAATCTGTTCAATTCTTAAAATTTTGTGGTATTTGGCAATTGGTTTGGGGATGCTTTTACTCAGATTCAGGAACTGTTTGTGTTGAAAAACTGTTCAACTATGGAATAATTGGATCTGTACTGCTAATCTTTATTACAATAAAGTCCAGTTCCAGCCCCCAGTGTGCTGATAGCAGATCCAGGGTGACGCTGGCTTTGGTTAATGATAAACATAAAAAAAGTGTGAGGTACATGTTGTATATGAACAGCTCCTCTGATATCTACAGGAAGAATTGCTTTCATTTGCTGTGATCACAAAGAGGGACTTGCTGCAAACAGATCACTTTCTTAGCTGAGAAGAGGAATTGTTCTTGTAACACATTAACATAAAAAAGAAGCAAGACTTTTTATAATGCCCCTGCTTGTAAACCTGAGCAGGTCTCCAGGGGTGTGAGGGGTCAGAGTTAACAGAGCTGATATTGGTGTTCAAAGTGCACATTTCAAGCCTCAGTTTTGTTCTGAGGACTGTTCTGTAGCATCGTGGCTTTTGGGGTACAGCTGATGTTGCTTCCTGAGCCCACTGCCTCAGTTTTGATTAGAAAATCTGTAATATGGATCTCAATAGGCTGTATTGAGATATGGTCTAATAATTTGAGACTTGAAAGATGAGTATGGTCCTGTTGTAGTCTAAAGTTCTTTGTTAGTACCCAGAAGTAACTAAAAATGCAAGGGACTGAAATCCACTCAGCTTTAATAGTTATTTTCCCTCCACCTTCATTGTTCATAGAATTATGTGTCCCATCACTTCTGCTCATCTTCCTGGGCTGCTTAAAGCACAGACTGACATAGCCTGCAAAATTAATGTTGTATTTTAGCTGAAGAGGTCTCCCAGGGAGTGTCTCAAACCATTGTCTGACAGAATTCTGAAATGAAATATTTAATTTTATTGCTATGCTGGAAACTGGTAAAGTATTGAAAGGGATATCAGTGCTCAAATGAAACACCCAGGTAATGATCATTTCACTGTAGGGCTTGGTCAGTGCCAAGGATAAAATTGGGACTCAGGTTGCTTAATAATACATTCTGTACTTGAAGTCAGATTGGGACAAGTCTGTGGAGAAGCAGGGTTGGACTGTGTAAAAATCAAATATCTGTCAGTGATTGTTCATCTGGAAGGAACAAGATCCATAGCACTGCCACAGCACTGGGGGCAGGAAGGTAAGGGCTGGGAGCTTGAGAAGAAAGGCTGCAGTGTTGGGTGTAATCAGTGGGAATTTTGGAAGGGAACGTTTCTGGTTAGGTGGCTGAAGAACCCAGTGTTTGAAAGTACTAAATTATCCCTGTTTACAGTGAAAAAGCAATTGGCATAAACTTTAAATTCCTATTGCAACAAAGTACTGCTCCAATTTCTACCAAGGAGTAGAAATTGTAAATTGTCTGTTTCAGTGCAGGCTCATGCACAGTTAAATAAAACGGATATTTATCTTTTTTAACCCCCTGTCACAACCAGGTTGTTTTTACACAGACTCATTTATTGTGTGCTGAAGCTCTGTATTAAAATTCTAAAATTCTGTGTGTGAATAAAAGGATTCTGTGGATAAAGCTGTAATAGTTCAAAGCAAACCCTTCTCTCCCTCCTCCAAACAGCAGTCAGTGCTGGAGCTGGTGGGGCTGTTTTAATCTGTAGTTATGTATTTATTTGGCTACATTATGTCTCAGAGCACGTACCTGGGCAGTTTTGAAAGCAGCTTATTTTATTTCTTCCGAGCTGTAGTGGAAATCAAGGGGCTATTTAGCATTAAAAACTTGGGTTGAAATAATGGATGAAAATATTTCTGCAACTGACTTTTTATTTGAGATGTCAGACTATGGAATTATATCATTTACTGTAGCAGCTCTGTGCCGAGCAACACAAACACATAATCACTTTCTCATTTCTTTCAAGCCTTGGCTATTACTTCCATTGGTTCTGTGGACTGAATTATATGAATTTTTAAAAGCCTTCCAAAAAACAACAACAACCTCCCATTTTTTTTTCTTGTTTTAAAATATGTGTTTAAAAAGCCTTCTCTTTGTAGATGAGATCTGTAGTACACTGCTCACTGAAAATTTCCTGTGGTTCCTCTCTGTCATAGGATGACTTCCTATTTATATTCAGTTTCAGTTGTGCTCTTGAAAGTATGTTCAAGACTACAAATGATTTAGTCTCATAGTTGTTATTTTGCAAAGAGCTGTTTAAAATGTCTCTGTAATTGACCCTGACATACAGCTTTCCTGCCTATTGGAAATGCCTTGAATATTTTACTACAGCCTTCCCAGTCACAGAGGGTGAGTGAATAATGTGTCTTATCTTAAATCGTTGAGATAAATTTATAAAGCTGCCCTGTCATCATAAATTTAACACTTCAGTTCTGGTGATTCAGGCAATTGATAACAACAGTGGTAGTTTTCATAGAAATACTGATGTTGAGTATCAGCAGTCTGTTAGAGGGCTCTCTCCAAGTATTTTAAGTCTTGTGAATATTGAGTTTGAACAACTTGGAGCAGTTCAGAAGTAGGTTGGAAGATCACTTGTGAACTTTGCCATATGTTGTGTCCAGTTGTGTGGAAGTTTTAAGATGGTTTTTTTAGCAGCTTCTTTGTGTTCTGCATGTCCAGCAGTGTTGCCAGACGTGGTGCCCGAGGTTCTGCAGTGCTCTGGATGCTTGTGCAGGGTGCCAGACCTCTCAGCACATTGCTCTGAGGGCTTGGCCTGTCCAGCCCTATCTGCAAAGCAGCTGCTACTGTGTGTCTGCAAATAACCCTGCTCAGGACACCAGGAGAGCAATTGAATAGTTTTGCCTTTTTTGGCCTAGGTCACCATTTGTCTAAGGCTATTTTCTCTTGCTGCTCAAGGGCATTGTGGCTTAAATTAGTATTCTCATTGTGTAATGGCACATTTGTGGCTGGTTTTTTGTCCCTTCATATACACATGCTCACAAAAACACACACCTAACTCTACAGGCGAAACTGTACAATCTTTTGCTGGTTTTAGTGGTTGGAGTTACTCTGAATTTACAGGAAGTCACATGAGGCAAGTTTTCCTAACGTTTGAAGTAGCACTTCATTCTCCTCTTCAGGGTTTTGTTCCACAGTTTTGCACTCCAGGGTGTGAGGGACGGATGAGCCAAGGCTGTGACACCACTGTAGAGCTTTTCATGATATTATTTCTTAATGTGCATTATTGCTGCTGATTGCATAAGCAGTTCCTGCAGGAATTGCAGCTTATTTTAATTTCACTGCAGGGACACAGATTCCACCTACTGAAAAGATCAGCTGTCTTTAGTTAGTTATTCACCCTTCTTTATTTCTTTGCATTATTTTATAATAATATAGCTGACACTTGAATGCTTGCAGTGTTAAATTACATTAGGAATGTTCAATCATATGTTAATTAGCAATATTGACATGCAGAATGTAGAACCCCTTCATGTGAATCAGAAATGTGCCTCATTAATATGCTTTAGCAAGTTAATTTGCATGAAGCCATTTATTTGCAGTAGGCACAAAATGGTAGAGCTTTAGCTTTTTTCTTAAAAATTAGGAAAAGCTGGGTGAGAGGAAGTAGGAAGGGAGAAGAATTAATGTTGAGATGTTAGGGATGCTGGAGCTCAACTGACAAATAGATTTATCACTGCCATTTTTAGGAGTGTGGTGTTAACCTTTATCATTGCTGCCTTGGTGTCTCAAGCACTTGTTAGTGGATGTTTTGTTGTTTATAGGTTGTTTATTTTTTTTCCCCTTCAGTATTCTGTTTTGCAAAGTAGAAATGTGCATGACAAGATAAACACAACAGAGATCTGTGAAAATCGTAACTGGGATTTGAATTGTGGTTATTTAACAGAGCAGCATTACTGGAAAATAAAGCTACTGTGTGATCTGAGGTTAACTTCCAACTCTGAAACATCTGGCAGAATTCAAAGTGTAACATTACAAGAGCATATTTGCAGAAGCACGTTATTCTCACAATTGGTGCCAAAGAAAAGGAAAATACAACTTCTTCTAGTTTTCTAGATAAATAAATGTGGATAATGTGGTTTTTGGAGAGCAGAGGACTCACTTTGGGCATAGAGAAAACAACTAAAAGACTCTGCAGGACCAGTTGTTCTGAAAAAGGGAACTCGATTCACCTTAGCTACGGGTTTTGATTGTTTATAAATACGTCTTCTGAAATTGATATCTTGCTCTTGAGAATGTTTTCCCTTTTCTTTCAAGTGGCCATGTGGTTAGAAAAACAATCCAGTGATTTGCAGCTTCTTTCTTGGAGGTTAGGTAGGGGCAAGTCTCAATTGCCAAGGTGCGTTGGATACTCAGAAAATGGGAGTATTGCAAGTCACAAAAGCAGCAATGAGCTGCTGGTGGTCTCAGTCATCTGTGCAGTTACTGGAAAGTCATTTTTCTGGCTGATGGAAGGAAGGGACACTTGGTCAGCCATCTCTCAAACAGCAAAATTCTGACTTTGTCTTGTCATTTCTTTGTAGTTGGAGACAAGGTTCCTGCTGATATAAGAATTACTTCTATCAAATCTACAACTCTAAGGGTAGACCAGTCAATTCTCACAGGTACAGTTTCTGTGACTTTTATGTAATTATGTGCATAATTGAAAGTGCCTTTTCACCATTTATTTGCAATGATCCATTAGAAACCAGCCTGCAGCTATTGAAGTTCTCTGCATTCAAGTGCAGTAAATTTCTGATCTGGTAACTTCTAGAGTGGCTGAATGTGTTGCTTCATCATTGGCTTTGTTTTCCTTTTAGTGGGATGCACATTCTTACTGAGTCTTGTAATGCTTTTTTGGCCTCCCCCTTTCCCCAACAGACACAAGCAATTTGTGGGAAATTAAATATTTTTTTAAAATGGATTTCTCTTCTAGTTCACGGAGTCTTCTAGGTTTGAACATCGTGTCACCACTCCAATATGAAAGTATGTAAATCTTACTAAATGTCTTCTGCAACAGCAGAGAACAACTTTTGCAATGTTGGCAGCTTTTAAGCTGCTGCCACTAAAGACTCAGTGCACTCAAGCCTTATTTGCTCAAATTCTGTGCACACACATTTGTGTGTTTTCTGGTACCAGCCCTCAAATGCAGGAACTATTTTTAGAGCCCTTTTCAGATTTGTTGAAAACAAAACAAAGTAGCAGCACTTCTGAATATAGGAAAGAAGCTGGGAATCAACCAAGCATGCTACAACAGTTTTCTTTCAGCTGGAACATGGAGATCTGTCTGCCTGTTTTGGTAGCATAAATTATTGTTAACTAGCTCTGAATTTTAAAACAGTAAAGTATTCATAGGAAGCCTATTTTTTATCCTTGAATCTGTCTTGAAACAGGCTCCAGAGTTTCTCACCACAGATCCTGAATAGCACAAGACTGATCAAGCTTTACTTATGTTTAGCATAGGAAAATGGATGCACTCCATGCCTGTAAAGCTGCTGGAATAAGTAGAAATAGCCCATCAGAATTCTGTAAAAAGGGACTATTCCTTGCTTTTATTTAAGGAACAGAATTCTTGTTTTAATGGGAGCCTTTGCTGTTTTCAGCCAAGTTGATGCTTAAGTCTCCTGTCAGATAAAATAGGACTGAGGTCTGAGATGCTGCTCAACAAAATCCTTTTAAAGGGAGGAAGCTTTGGCTCTCTTGAGCTTCCACAAAGTCTGTAACTCAGTGACTGAAGCTGAGAGCACCACCTTGTGAAATCTGGTCTAGCAGTGAACATCTGCTTTTAAAGAAAAGGAGCCTTTCTATACCTGTGTGACATGCTTGTAGAAACCGATACAGAATTTTTGCTAAAAGCCAGACATTTGGTTTTCTTGGCCAACAGAAGTATTTCCTGTTTCACTTAAACAATTAAATTAAGATCCTTTGAGGAAAGAATTCTGACTTCCTAAAAATTTCAGAGCTGAAGATCGTAATTTTTTGATTCCCTCAGGACTCCAGATACAAAATCTCTTCTAAGATTATCATCTTTATTTTAGGTGAATCTGTGTCTGTTATTAAGCACACGGACCCTGTGCCTGATCCTCGTGCTGTCAATCAAGACAAGAAGAACATGCTCTTTTCTGTGAGTAATTCACTTTGAGGTTTTCAAAACATTTATAACATAAAACTGAAGCTGACAAAAAATATGCAAAACTTCAGGTCTTCCCCCAAAAACTGCACGACTTTGCTGTGTTCTCTGTGCATGTCTCTATATGTGTCTCCATACACATTGAACTAAATTAACTTTTAATAAAAGCTGTCCTCAGGGGAAGATGCTGGATGAAACCAGTCTATATGAGGAAAATTATTTTTGTCCTTCATAACGAAGTCTTGGAGGGTGGAGCACACACACTTTTAGTGTTTCTGCAGTAATTTTGTAAAGTAATAGTTCTTCAGTGTGATAAGAGCCCACACAAATTGTGGTGTTGTGTAGCTAAAGCTGAGAACTGTCTTTCTGTATAGGAATGAAATAGTTTGTTCAAATTTATTTGAAGGAAAGATTAAATATCTTTCAGATAAGAGAATAACTTTTTGCTGGCAGGCAGTTTAATTTTACTTTTCCTTTCCATGTTAAATATTTTCACACAGGAACCCCCAGAGAACACATCTATTACTCATAGCAAATAACATTAAATCTGACAAAATAGAGCCCAGATTAAAAAAAGAGAGGTGAAACACATTCAGTATTCCAGTTGAAACACATACTGCTTGCTCAGCAGCTGGGTTTGCCTGTGGTGCTTGTGAGAGATCAATACTGACTCATTTTGAGCCTGTTCTAGAGCAGAAATTCCACCCTGGAGTGTTCCCTTACAGACACAGGCAGTGTCATCCTCTTCCTCTTTACCCTTTTCCATATCCTGGCTGAGGCACAGTCTGAACTTGCATGAGGTGGTTTGGTTCAAGGGGTTTTTGTGGTGTTTTTTTGTTTTGGTTTGTTAAATTAGAACTAAACAAAGGAAACTCACCCACAGAACCTGTTTGTAGATTGACTCCAAGTTTTCCCTGCTCTTTTTTTTCCTCAGGGTACAAACATTGCTGCTGGAAAGGCCATGGGGGTGGTTATTGCAACAGGGGTAAACACTGAAATCGGGAAAATCCGCGACGAGATGGTGGCGACGGAGCAGGAGAGAACCCCCCTGCAGCAGAAGCTGGACGAGTTTGGGGAGCAGCTGTCCAAAGTGATCTCCCTGATCTGCATCGCCGTGTGGATCATCAACATCGGCCACTTCAACGACCCCGTGCACGGCGGCTCCTGGATCCGCGGCGCCATCTACTACTTCAAAATCGCCGTGGCCCTGGCCGTGGCCGCCATCCCCGAGGGCCTGCCCGCTGTCATCACCACCTGCCTGGCGCTGGGGACACGCAGGATGGCCAAGAAGAACGCCATCGTGAGGAGCCTCCCCTCCGTGGAGACCTTGGGCTGCACCTCGGTGATCTGCTCCGACAAGACGGGGACGCTGACCACCAACCAGATGTCCGTGTGCAGGGTACGTCCCACGGCTGCTCCTGCTCTCCTCAGCCGCTCTCAGGAGTCAGCACTGCTCAAATTCTCCTCATCCCGGCTCTTTCGGTTCTCATATCACCAAAATCCTGCTCTATTTTCCTAAGATAAGCCTCCACTTTGAATTCAGTTTTCCACTGTGTAGTCTTGAAGGCTTTTGTCTCTTTCCTTATTTAGTCATGGCCAAAAATAGCTGTACCCACGCTCATGGAGGAGAGGGTTGTTTGTAAGCAGCTTTCCATTGACTTGCCTGTGAGCCTTTCAGGTTACTGGCAATTCTTTGGTGTGATTTATGCCTTTTTTTAGAAAGTTACACTGTAGAACAGGCTGAGTGTGTCAAACACTTGCCTCTTCAATTGAGAAAGACAACAATGGTGGAAAAACTTACTGTGAGAAAAGGAGATTTACTGCAGTAACTTTGGTAGTCAAAGATGTTTTCACTCCTGAGTGGTTCCACCTTTATTTGGTTGTCCTACCTTCAGTGGCTTTGC
This sequence comes from Hypocryptadius cinnamomeus, assembly GCA_013400635.1. NCBI lineage: Eukaryota > Metazoa > Chordata > Aves > Passeriformes > Zosteropidae > Hypocryptadius > Hypocryptadius cinnamomeus. Next base: position 93,820 of record VYZP01079972.1, on the reverse strand, counting down.
TGGTCTGATGGGGATCACTGCAGTGTTTGCAGTGTGCAGCACTGACTAATCTGGCAGCTTGAGGTGCAGTTGACCCTGTCACCAGCATTGCCAGGGTCATCTTCAATGTTGGTGTATTTTTAGGTAAGCATGAGTTCTATGCCTCTCCTCCCTTCCTCTCCTGGGTAATTTGGGACTTTCATGGCTGATCACTTAGCATAATGCATGTTCAGTTGCCAGTTTGCCCTTCTGTGTAGGGATTTAGTGTAGAAAACACTGAATTCTTCTATTTAATAACTTTAGATGTTCAGTGGCACAGCAACTCCAGCATGCAATGTCCAGAGCCTCATTACATTGGGTTAGAATTCCAAATGTGTGCATGTTGGGCTCTGCACACCAGTGGTGAAAGTTTGTAAGCCCTAAGCACTTTGTTCTCATGTGATTGATGGCTTTTTCTTCCTAATTGGTGGTTGACTTGTTCTACTTCCTTAAGTATCGTAGTATTTATACCTAAGAGACACAAAGCAGCTGCTCATCAGTATTCCAGAGGAGGTTACTTGCAGTAGAGTTGCATAACTGCCCTAGTCTTTGCAGGGATTTTTTCATCCTGCAGATGCCAAAAGCAGGAGGCTTCCCTGGTTAACTCATCATTTAAGTTGTGTTTATTTAAAAGCTCAAAATGCTTGCTCCTTATTTAGAGGGCTAAATGTTTTAGATCTTGTCCAGCACAACTTGGTTCCTTGTTAACCTCCGAGGGCTGCAAAAGAACGTGAATTGAAGTTTGTCAAAAATGTAGCAAAATTCTAATACCTGTAACAATCACTGGGCTGTGTTTTGTGAGGATGCTTGTCTAAAATGGAAGGCACACAGTGAGGGGAGAGGAGGACATTGCTAAAACATGATGTGACAAAATGGCCTGTGCTAACCAGTGGATCAGGAGTTCCATTAGGATACACCATCAATTAGGGAGAAATTATCTTTTCCAGTGCTACTCCAACAAGCCATGAGAGTAAGGCAGCTGCACACACTGTGGTTTTTATCTCCATCCTCTCAGATGTGATTCTGCCTGCAGCTCTCCTAGAAAGGAAACAAAGGAAAGACTGAGTTGCAGATCTTAGAGGTACAACTGCATCCTTCAGATTAGTGTCTGAATTTGAAAATATCATTTCACCAGTGCTAGAAGAGCACTGGAGTTGACTGATTTCTTTAAACTCCCAGTGTCCCATGTGGTAAAGTGACTTATAACTGGAAGCCACACACTTTCATTTAAGGCTGGTATTAAGAGAAACTGGCCATAGTCTGCCTCTTGCTAAAACCTCACCTCTTAGATCTCAGCTTCTCCTATTTGTAGATGCTTTTATTTTGATTTTGAGAGAAATTGTCAGTGTCCAAGCTGACAGTGTCCAACTGAGCTGTGTTTGACTATTCCAAAGCAGAGAATTCGTTCATTATTTGTGTGAGAATTAATTCACAGGTGTGAAGCTTAGGAAGAGCTTGGATCTAGTGAGGATTGTCAGGTGGTGTGTGAATGGTCTTCCCAGCTGAAGTGTACACAGTTCTGTGGTTTTCAGCTCTGTTTTCCGAGGAGCTCTGTAGGCAGAAGGGCTGTTCCCTGTACTTTGTGCTTCAGTGTATGGAGCTGTTCAAACATATGTGGGATCCAAGTGCACAGGATCAGATCTTGTCTGGTTTGTTTATTCAGACTGAACTTGTCTCTTGTACCTGCTTGCCTAAGGCCTGTTTAAATCTCTTGCATTAATTATTGTTCAAAGGTAGTAACACTTCTAACTCTCTAATTTCAGATGTTTATCCTGGACAGAGTAGAAGGAGACAGCTGCTCTCTGAATGAATTTACTGTAACTGGTTCAACATATGCTCCCATGGGAGAAGTGTAAGTGTTCTGTTCAAGTTAAAGATTTGTCTGTTCATGCATTCACTATTACTTTAGTCTAGAAAAGGGATGCATGTAATACTAGTGATTGTTAGTAAGTGAAAGGTCAGCCAGTGAGAATGCACACTGAAGGGCTGGGGGGAAAGTAATAAACAGGAAAACAAAGATAAATTGTAGAAAAGTAAACCTTCATAGAACATAAAAAAAGTCTCCAGTACTGCAATGTTCCCTTGATAATCTAAAAATTAGTAAGGGGTAGAGAGGATTTATTTTATTGAAATCTTCCAGGACTGAAATTTGCTATCTCAGTGCTTTTAAGTGAGATTTACTTTCCTGATTTAAAAACTGGGTAAATCTGAAGAGGTGAGCGTTTGCTAATCTGTGAGCTCAGTGTTTCCAGTGTTTCCAATTTGCCTGCCTCAGAGAATGGGGAAGTTGTTTTTTCTGAGGCATCTTCTGAATGTGTTGGAGTTACCTCTTAAATTGACTGTAAATTCCTGTCCCTGGCCCCCAGTAGTTTATTGGTGCATCTGTTGGTGTGTGTTTGTGCCAGCCTTTGCTATTTGAGCTGCTGTTAAACCCAGTCCTTTAGGAAAGGAATGAGGTTTGGTTTACTTTATCAGCTGCAAGTCTCTACTAGTGAGGTAAGTGGTTCATCCTGGAACCATCCTGGAAACTTCAGGAATTTTTAGGACTCTGCTTCTTGAAGAAAAGCCTCTTTTTACTGGGTTGCTGCAGCTCCCTTTACTTGATCAGTCCTCCATGTGTTCTGTAACCTTATCAATTCAATTTTACTTGCAGAACTCTGCTGTGGATGGTGTAGAATTTAATTTCAGTTATTGTAAACATCTCAGCCTTGTGCAGTTTCACTCGTGTGCCTCTGACTCCTGCAATCTTGCCCATCTCAATAATGATTATCTCTGTTTAATTTCCATAGCAGTTAAGACCCTGGTGTTCCCAGCAGCTGGAAATCTTAATTCCCCAGTTCTCTTTTTTCTTTCAAAGCTAATTGCTGTCAAAAGCTTATGCTTTCATTTCAGGAGGCAGCATTTGCTTAGACAAGGTGACTTCAGACCTTGCAAAACTCCCAGCTATTGCACTTTAGCTGGGCTCACAAGAGCTGCAGATAAACAAAATAATAAAATAGAGTGTGGTGACAGATGTGGGGGATAATGAGACAGACAGCAATGTTTGTTAATGTGCTGTTTTCACTTGCTGAAGTTGAGGGAATGTGAACAAGTGTGTTAAACTCGCTTCATTTGGGGAAACAAAGGATTCTGAGAGAGGGAAATTACCTCAGAAAGGCTCTTACTGGAGCATAGGGAAACTCAGCTCAACTACAGCCCTTAGAGCTGGTTTATTTCTGCATTTATGGACAGCTTTTAAAGCAGTGGCTTTGGAGGGATTTTAAGTAAGGTGACTGACTTCACCTTGGATTGCAAACTGTCACTGAAAATGGAGTTTTTGGTGGGGATAAGAAGCAGATAATCTATTGCACTGCCCCAGAGCAGGACCTGCTGCAGATATGAACCATTTCTGACAGGTCTTACTTGGTACTTCAGACACTGTTGGCTTCCACAGCTTATTCAATTTCATAACCATTAAGTGTTCTTGCACAAAATCAGTAATTCTTCACTTACTGTTAAAATATATCATACCTAACTTTCCCCTATTCATTCAGAATATAAAACCACAAATATTTCTTACTAAAAACCTCCCAAATTTCATACTGATTTGTTTTCCAGGGATATTGGGAGATTGTCAAAGTTTTGGAGTAGTTTTGCCATGTCTCAGCACACTCAGTCTTACTGCAAACTGAGAGCACAAACCCAACAATAATTAAGAACTGCAGCAAAAGCTGGCAGATTGCATCTGACCTTCAAATGAGTTCATCTTGAAAAACCTGAAGCTGTAAGGAAAAAAAAATTCCTTTATCCAGAACTGATCCCAGCAACTTAGGCTCTGCATTTGTTCTTCAGAAACTGTTGATAAGGAACACAAAAACAAGGGCTGTAAAAAACACATCCTGGTATAACAAGTTATGAATATTCCAATAAGCTGGTGTTCTTTGAGTTCAGAACAGGTGAAAACAGAAGTTTTGAGTGGGATGGATGAGGTGACAGCCTGAGAGCTGGACTTTAAAGCCAGAGCCTATGGATGTAGGATTATATGCCAGATGAAACATTAAAAACATACTTGTTTCCTTAAGATTCTTTTTGTTCCCGTGCTGTTACACAACGCTGGAATTTGTTTGCAGCACCACAAGTGAACAAAAGCTTACATAATGGGACATGTCATGGTCTGTGTTGTGAATTCTTAGAGTCATGATCCACATCTTTCCACCATCAGACCTTTTTCCCCCCCTCCTTCAGAGCTTTAATAAAAGATGTTCTATATTTGCAGTGTCTTCGTAATTTTGCTAGGGGAAAATAACAGTATTGAGCACTTAGTTCTCTTGTGCTTGCTGTAGAAGTCTGGGAATGTTCCAGAAAAGGAATCAGTTCACTGTTTCCAAGTGTGAAAGCAGACAAGTTGCTTCTTTCTTGGGATGTCAAAACAGTGCTTTACTTCAGGAAAATGTACCTTCCCTCTCTCTGAAGCCTTGAGATATTGATTATTAAGTGTGTTTCACTACTAGAAAGGAGCATTTATTTTCTCGTGGAGTTAGTCTTGTGAAATGACTTCACTTTTCATGGCTTTAGGAGGCTCACATATCATACACATATCATCAATTGTTAGGAAATCAAAGAGGAAAATCTGCTTTAATACCTGCCCAGTGCATGCACTTCATGCATTTCAGTAAAGCTGCAGAATGTGCAGCAGGAAGGAAGCTGAACTCCTCAGGTATCCTGCAATATCCGTCTCCTGCTTGGATCTCCCCTCCAAGCCCTGCACATGCTCAGGCAGTGCCTTCCTGTGCTCAGCACTGAGCCCTTCTCCAGGCTGCTGTGGCACTGTCACTGGAGGAGGTGAGGTTTTGTCACTCAGGGAGTGATGCCATCAGTGATCTTCTCATTCCATTCGTGATTCTGATCCAAACTTCAGAACTCTCCTTTATCAATCCTGCTCTTCCCAACAACTTCTGTAGTTCCAAGTCCATAACTAATGAGCATTGTGCTAAATGGAAATGCAGTAAAGAGGATGAAGAAAATATGAGATGCTGATACTAAATAACTAACTTCAGTCTCCATTTTTTCTTCCTCTGGAAAGGCATAAAGATGACAAACTCATTAAATGTAGCCAGTATGATGGTCTTGTGGAACTGGCAACGATCTGTGCACTCTGCAATGATTCCTCTTTGGATTACAATGAAGTAAGTTCATGTCCTGGAACAGAGGAGTGTGTGGGAATGAGGACAAGTGTTCTCATCTGTCTGTGTAATACCTTTCAGTGCTAAATCCCCTTCTAGTCAGGGGGGAGAGAGTATTTAGGCCCTCTGAAGTATTAATTCTGAGAATTACTTGTTTGTTGAACACTGAGAACTAAATCCAGCAGCAAGTGTAATCTGTAATTTGGAGATCTCCTGATGCTGCTTTCTTGCTTTTCCTCACTGCCTTATGGTTGCTACCAAGTCTCAAAATGTCTTAAATGCTTAATGATAAAATACTGACATCTCTCTCTGCTGCTCTTGAGGGTAAAGGCTTCAGATTCCTACAAATCAAACTCCTCAAAGCTGCTCTTTTAAAATAGTTTTACTTGTTTCATGAGCCACATTAAATCTTGTAAACCCCCCTGCCCCCTCACCCCGCTGTGATACTTGAACATTTGTCTCTGGTAGGTTCCAGGTGAGGTTTAAACTCCTGTGCTTTTGTTTGCTTTGTGTTAACTCAAGGCTAAGGGAGTCTATGAAAAGGTTGGTGAAGCCACAGAGACGGCGCTTACGTGTCTGGTTGAGAAAATGAACGTGTTTGACACAGACCTGAAGGGACTCTCTAGAATCGAACGTGCGAACGCGTTCTGATCGGTGAGTCCTCTTTTACTGCCTTTGCTGGGGGACACAGCTCTGGAGTGTGTATCACCTACATGCAGTTTATGCTTTTTGTTTGAATAAGGTGATAAAACAACTGATGAAGAAAGAATTCACTCTGGAATTCTCCAGAGACAGGAAGTCCATGTCTGTCTATTGTACTCCGAACAAACCGAGCCGCACGTCCATGAGCAAGATGTTTGTTAAGGTCAGTCCCTCACTGGAGAGAGAGAGGTGATGGAATGGCTGCAAAAGTATTTTAAATACTTAAAAATTACCATGCAACTAACTGCAGCTTGGAGTGGGAGGATGGACTGGGTAATTTAAGCAAATGTTGTAATGGAAAGGGATTTATTAAGCTAAATGACTTCTTTTTGCCTCTGCAGGGTGCTCCTGAAGGTGTGATTGACAGATGTACACATGTCCGTGTTGGAAATGCTAAAATACCTTTGACCTCGGGAATTAAGCAGAAAATAATGTCTGTCATTAGAGAATGGGGAACTGGCAGAGACACACTGCGTTGCTTGGCTCTGGCAACCCATGACAATCCTCCCAAAAAAGAGGAAATGAATCTGGAGGACTCCTCAAATTTCATTAACTATGAGGTAAGATCAGTAGCACTTTTTCCTCTCCCAAACTGAAGAATGGTGGCTTCTTCTGTTTGATTATTCCTTGAGGAAGTTACATCTGAGAATTTTCTTTCTGGGTATTTTTGATGTCAGACCCAACAGTTCCCCGCTTGTATGGAGGAATGCTCAGTCTAAGAAGAGACTTTGTGCTTTAGAAGAAATTGTTGATGGCAGGTAGCTTTGTTTGGCTAAAAGCACAAGAAGAAATCAGTTAAACAGTCCAAAAATTGCATTGCGGTTTCAGCTTTTATGGTTTTTCAGTTTGGCATTGCTCAACTGCAAGACCTTTTTGGGGATTTTGTGATGGAACATACCTCTCTGGGAGTCAGGTTCACTTCCCTGCTTCTGTGCTGTCAGCTGCAAGGGCTCAGTCCATGATTATCATCTTAGCTGCTCTGTAATTTTCCAATGAAATCTGTATCTGTATTTCGGAGGAAAGTAATAAGAGTTGCATGAGTTTTTGGCTTGTGCTCTCTCTGCTCCTGGCACTGATGATAAAAATGAAAGACCCAATGCTTGCAGGTTGAATTTGCAAGGCTGGCAAGTAGAACACGTTTTAACTTCAAATTAGTGCATTTGAAGCAAAATTTGGCAAGGCAGGACAAGGACGTCCCAAATGTCACAACACAGATGTAACATGCAGGGGAAACAATTATTTCAGTGCTACCAGAGGAACTCGCACTAAAACTCGCTGTATCTTGTTTCAGACCAACCTGACATTTGTGGGCTGCGTGGGAATGCTGGATCCCCCGAGGATTGAGGTAGCTTCATCCATAAAGCTGTGCAGACAGGCTGGCATCAGAGTTATTATGATCACTGGTGACAACAAGGGCACGGCTGTGGCTATTTGCCGCCGCATCGGGATCTTCGTGGAGGATGAGGACGTGTCCACCAAAGCCTTCACGGGCAGGGAGTTTGATGAGCTGTCCCTGGCTGCCCAGAGGGATGCCTGTCACCATGCCCGCTGCTTTGCCCGGGTAGAGCCTTCCCACAAATCCAAAATCGTGGAGTTCCTTCAGTCTTTCGATGAGATCACAGCCATGGTAAGTGATGTTACTTAGTTAGAAAGGCAAATGATGTTTAAACCCTAATTAGGCCTTCTCTGAGTAATTCCCCATTCTGGAAAACACTTGCTTCCATGTTTCCCTGCATTTAGTGAGTTTTGAGGATCCAAAACCACACCCAGTGCAAAATTCCTTTCTGGATCTGTATGTTAACACCCACCTTATTTACTGATTCGTTTCCAACCCTGAATTCTCATTTTAGACTGGTGATGGTGTCAATGATGCCCCTGCACTGAAGAAAGCAGAAATTGGAATTGCCATGGGTTCTGGTACTGCAGTGGCCAAAACTGCTTCTGAAATGGTTTTAGCAGATGACAATTTCTCCACGATTGTGGCTGCTGTGGAGGAAGGACGTGCAATTTATAACAACATGAAACAGTTCATCCGATACCTGATCTCCTCCAATGTTGGGGAAGTTGTTTGGTAGGTTTAAATTTATTTTTTCTTTGAGCTGGAGTAGTGATGATGGAGTCTTCCAGTATTTCTCACTAAAACCAGAGGAGGATGTTCTCCAGGCAGCGAATCTCTGTGGAAGTTGCATGTTTCTGGCCTGTCTTTAGTGAAGAATTGTAGCTTGCCACACAAGTTGCACATTGTGTTATTTAGAATATTCTAGCTCAGTAGGTAATGCTTTCTAGTTATTTCTATGATTGGAATAATTCTCTAGAGAAGGAAAACCAAAACCTTAATCAAACAGTACAAGATGTGGAATTTCAGATAACATAGTCCCAGGCATAGCTTAGATGTTTGTTTAACCTCAAGTTCCAGGAACATGTCTTGTGTTCCTCTGGGAGGAGCAGTGGTGACCCAGCACCACAGAGTGCATTGCTGGTGACAAAATGTAAATATTGATCTCCTCACAGTCCTTACATCAAAGCAGACCTTTCCCAGAGTGGGATAAAGCACAGCAATTGTCTTGCCTTGTTTCTTGTCAGCTTTAAGGCCGTCCTTCATATGGCTCTTGCTGCAGGTCCTATTTCTGTTCTATTTATTCACACAGGCTTGGAGCCATGAAAGTTACAGGTTCAATAAACTTCTGCAGGGAATAGCAGTAATCTAGGGAAGTTAAGGTTAGTTATTTGAGCCAAAATGTGTCTTTTAGAAAGTGGTTTGCAAGCCTTTATCCATCTGTATGTATATATTTAGCTATACAGACAAGTAGAGTGGAGAAAAAACAACCCTAAAGTCAAAAGTCTTCAATTTTTGAAGTTATCAGAAGAAGACAGTGCTTCAAAGCATACATGCTTTGGTTAGTCTTCGCTCTTGGATATGTGTTTAGTTTTCTGATTGTGAATATTCAGCTTGTGATCTCCAGTGGGTAAGAGGGAACAGAAGTGCTGCTGCAGGTTTAGGCTTAAACATTACTGACATGCAAAAGAATAAGCTTGTAACTGGTGTGTTTCTTTGTAGTATCTTCTTGACTGCTGCCCTGGGTTTTCCTGAAGCTCTGATTCCTGTTCAGCTGCTGTGGGTGAACCTTGTGACAGATGGTCTGCCTGCCACTGCCCTGGGCTTCAACCCTCCTGACCTCGACATCATGAATAAGCCACCGCGCAACCCCAAAGAGCCCCTCATCAGTGGGTGGCTCTTCTTCCGTTACCTGGCTATTGGATGTAAGTACTAATGGCTTTTTTTTCCCTTAAAGAAACTAAGACATGAATTACAACCTTGAATTACAACCTATTTTTTTTTCAGTACTGGAAGTCTTGAGGCCTTGAGAAGTTCAAGTGTGGCAAGTGAGGTCTTGTCTTGCATACAGAGTTCACAGCTCTGAGAAAAGCTCTTTGTTTTCTTGCAGGTTATGTTGGTGCTGCCACAGTGGGTGCTGCTGCTTGGTGGTTTATTGCTGCTGATGGTGGTCCAAAAGTTTCCTTTTACCAGCTGGTATTTGCTCAGTTTAATATCTTTGGGGGGAGAGGGGAGGTTCCTGCTGCTTTCATACTTGAAATGACTGTACAAACCTGGTAGGTTACGGGCATTTATATAATTAAACATTTTCAGACTTGTTCCTGTAAGACTTGATCATGATTAATTAGCCTTGATAGGAAAGCTCAGAGGGGGGATACTTGAGCTTCTAACAATTTGTGGGACAAATTGTTGTCTTGTAAGTGAAAGCCTAAAGAGGATTTTTCTAAAGCAGGCAAGAGTTTGTAAGCACTGGTTTTGAGTCACAGTAGAAACTTGCCTTTCTATAACACTCACTGCTTTTTTCCTAGTTGCCTATTTTACATTTTAAAAGTTAACAAGCTGTGGAAGTGAGTTGACTCTGTTCTGTTCCAGAGCCATTTTCTGCAGTGCAAGGAGGACAATCCTGACTTCTATGGGGTGGACTGTGTGGTGTTTGAGTCCCCGTATCCGATGACAATGGCTCTCTCTGTGCTTGTCACCATAGAGATGTGCAATGCTCTCAACAGGTTCGTATGTCCCCACAGGAAAGCCAAGCCCCTGCACAGCTTATCCAAAATCCTGCTTTTTGTGCAATTTGATCCTTGGTGAACAGCTCAGCTAATGAAGAGTGAGTCACATTTCCCTTCTGAGTTCTGGTAGTGCAAACAAACTGACTCTTAGATAACATTTGAGATCTCTTATCATAAGGTGTATTTTTAAGTCTGCCAATTCATTCTGGTATTTTACTAAGCACAAGCAACTGAAATATTTTCCATTATTTTTAATCTAAGCTTAATCAATCAGATTATCCTTACTATGTTGGTATAAAGTGATATCAAGGAGAACTAAAATAAGAATGCTGAAGATATGGAAAATAGTTTTTCCTGCCCTAAGGGAGTGTGGGTTTAGCCAATTAATATTAGATTATAAATGGAAACCACTAAATAGCACAATGTCAAGGGTATTTTTCTTCAAATAGCTTAGAGGTCAGTTAATTTAAAAACAAATAAACTTGAAATACAAGTGCAGTGGGGTAGTCCTACATAAAGATACTGCTCTACATCTGCTGCTCTGGATTTCAGCCTCTTCTCCAGCACAGCCTAAATGCAGATGGAATCAAGAGCCAGCATTAAGCAGGTGAAAGTTTTTGATCCTCTGTGAGTCTTTCAGTGAACTCCAGCAGAAGTGGGTGCACCTGGGGCCCTGGTAGACTCAGCTCTCTTAGGCTGCCATGTCCACACTTCCCTTTCCCTCCCATGGAGAGGATTTTGGAGTTAGTGAGAAGAATAGACTAGGTCAGGAACAGGCAGAACACTCGAGACTTCGAAGAGCAGACCTGAGGCTGATGGTGAGTGCTGTGCTAAGCTGACTTCCAGGCCAGTTTGAAGCTGCAGCATCCAAACCATGTCCTGGGCTGCTTCCTGCCTGGGATCCCTGTGCTGTGCCAGGCTGCTTTGTGGTTCTCAGAGCTTCCTGTTGGTGTCAGAGTCACACATGAGCCATGTTTCTGTTGCAGCCTGTCAGAAAACCAGTCCCTGATGAGGATGCCCCCGTGGGAGAACATCTGGCTGGTGGGGGCCATTTGCTTGTCCATGTCCCTCCACTTCCTCATCCTTTATGTGGAACCACTGCCAGTAAGTGCTCGTGCCTTACCCCCACCCCTGAACTTCCAGACAGAGCAAAACCTTGGGTGGGGCTCGAGGCCAGGGCTGGAGGGGGAGCTTGGTAACCTCTGGCTTTTCTTTCAGATTATCTTCCAGATCACACCTCTGAACGTGACGCAGTGGCTGATGGTATTGAAAATCTCCCTCCCTGTCATTCTGCTGGATGAAACACTTAAATATGTGGCCCGTAACTACCTGGAACCTGGTAAAGATGATAGTGTGCGGCCTGCCACCAAACCCTGTGCTCTGTCAGCATGCACCGAAGGAGTTTCCTGGCCGTTTGTGTTCATTACTATGCCCCTGGTTATCTGGCTTTACAGCACAGACACTAACTTTAGTGATATGTTCTGGTCTTGACTGACATGGTGACAAGTTTTACATTCAAAGGAGAAAAAAAAAAAAAGTTTAACTTAATTTTTTTATTGTTTAGAGCAACTGTCTATTTCTGCTGAATTTTCACATGAACATATTTGCCGGTGATGGAGGTTTCATAATCTAGATTTTGGTTTTTTGCTTTTTCTGACTTCAGTGGGGGCAATATATTCCTCTTTTATACACAGTTAAAGTGTCCATTGACATGTACAGAGAACTAACACTATTTTATGCAAATATTTTTTTGTAGATGAAAAGCATGTACAGTGTTCTGTTCAATAGTCTATTCATCATGTAAAAAAAGTAAATTTTTTTTGAGCCAGCGGACACTATCAAACTAAATTGGCAGCAGATTTTAGGGAATGAATGTGTGTTGTCTAAAACTAAAAAAGCATGTAACTGTTTGTCTTCTGCATGATCATCCAAACTTAATTTGTCATTAAGTCAGGTTTTGTTCACAAGCAGAACTTTCTGCACTGGGTAGAGAGTCCTGCTCCCTGGGTCAGGACTTCTCCTCGGTCCCCTCTTCCCTCACTCTCGGTTCTTGACTGTCCTTGTTTACACCACTTTCTGTATGAGGTATGCCTGATCTTGCTCGTGCAGAAAATACCATTCCAGGTGCAGCCTGCTGGGGTTCTTCCATACTCTCCACACACATAGGGTTGTTTTTTTTTAAGGATTATTTATTTGTCTATTGTATTTTATTGTAACAGACCTTACTTTGCCAGTGTTGCCCATTATGCAGGGATAGGGAGGGCTACTTCTGTCTCCTTAAATCTAAAGCCTTTTAAACACACACAATGTTTCAATTCAAAAGAGGGTTTAAGTTGGGGTTTAATACCTTTTTTATACATGTCAGAGCCTTTCTTTTTCTTTTTTTTTTTTCCCCCCTTTAAGATCAAAATTTGCAATGAGACCTGCAAAAATAACTTGCACTGCATAGCTAGAAATTGGATTTCCTACACTTAGGGCACTAATGCTCAGTTGTATACATGGAGTTACTCTGCTGGCCTGTTGTTAGCCTGACTTGAAGTAACAAGCTCGTGTGTGTTTTTTGTAAAATCTGTAAATAGCACATGACCAAATTGAACATATTGTATAGAACTATTTTTATTTTAATGTGGCACTAACCACCTTCATTATTACGGTAAATGTTAAAGCATGTTTTCAAATTCAGTCCTGTATCAACAATGTGTAAGTCATTAACAGTCCTAACTGTGGTGTTTTTCTCCAATGCCTTCCAACTTTCATCGACTAAAGTGAGTATTTTTCTTCCATTTCACCCTGCCAGTGGTGACTTGCTGTAAAATAGCATATGCTGTATACATGTTGAAGAATAAATAGTAATTTCCTTCATTCCCATGCTGTGTTTTGTCAAACTCTGCTGTGCTACATTATTATCACCACTTTAGACTCTTGTTTTGTGGTCTGAAGCTCAAATTACTGATTCCAAAGGCAAAGCACTTGCTTTTGGTTTAGTGTATTTTAGGGTCTTGTTTTATAGCACCTGGGAGCCTTAGTGCCCCAAGGTCTTACAGCTTTTGGTCTTAAGTTTAAAATCAGACAAATCTGTAACTTAAGACCCTGACAGCTGTTACCATGAATGTTTAGTGTCCAAAACTCTCTGGTACTTGTGGTCAGGTGCTGGTTTACTCCAAAGCTTTCCCTGCTCTGAAACAGGGGCTGCCCCTCAGAGCTGAGCACCCTTCCCTGGTCCCTGCAGTGCTCGAAGGGCAGGTGCTGCTCCTGGCAAAACCAGCTCATTATTTGTTATTTGCCATCTGAGAAGGCAAAAGAACAATCTCAGCTTAACAGGGCAGCCTTTGAAGCCTGCCCTGGGGTCACTGTGTCTGTAGAGCAGCAGGTGCTGTTGTCTTGTGCTGGCTCAGTCTGCTTTAGTAACCAAATTCAACCAGCTTTGTGATCCCTCTTGGAGGGGAAGGGTAGTTCCAGGCTCTGTTTCTTGCTGCCAGCTGGAATCCAGCGAGCACACACAATTCTCTAGGTTTAAGCTCTCGAGTGGAGAGGTGCTTTCTCAGAACAGAGGCTCTATCAGAAATTCCACTGCATTGTGATACTTTGTTTATAGAGACTTTGACTTGAGTTGATGCTGAAGTGGCTCAGAGGAGCTGACCTGATGATGTAGCAGGTGTGTTGCCAAACTGTGAGCATTCAAATCCCCTCAAATGCCCTTTTTTGGTGTGGAAGAGCAAAGTAAGGTTTTGCATTCCACAAAACCACTGGCCTTCACCGGCCTTTAGCTGTATCAGTAACAAATGAGCAGTGTGAGACTCGTCCCTGTTCCTTGAAACAAAAAATAATAGTTCCTGTGATGTTGGATTCCTTGAGATCAAAGTGTGTGCCAGTGTGTGTTATTTGCTGGAAACAAATTAGCAGCTTAGTTCTGTGTGCTCCCACCACTATTGACAGACATTTCCAGGGCAGGAGTGCCACTGAATCCTTGAACACGGGTTCTGCTGAACCTCAGAGCACCATGTGGTGGCCTTTTTAAAGCCACCTGTCTGGCTGCCACCATGAATAATTCTGCTTCTTGTACAATCCTGTTCCTGTCTTTTATGCCAAATAATCCTGCTATACACCTCCTTTTTGCCTCTTAAGAAGCTGAAGGGGAGAATGACTGTCAATAAGTAGAATTCAGAATTCAGCATCTTCTCTGTTGGATCTGTCAGTGTTGAAGATGAATCTTGCTGCTTGTCACGGATTTCCATAGAGATCTGAGAGCTCATTCATGCCACTGTCTCAGAGGCACTTGGGGTAGGGCCTTGTGTTCCTTGGACTTTGCCTTGAAATCTGGATGAGTGGTGGGCAAATGGAGATGTTGGGATCCATCCCTACAGGCTCCTGAGCTTACAGGAACAGTCAGGTTTTACAAGGTGCTCCTACAGAGCCCAAGCAATCTTCATCTGCCCTGTTCTTCTTCTCTTTCTCCCAGTCTTGTCCAAGCTTCCCTGCAGAAATGGAGCCATAGGGTTCCCCAGGATCAGCAGCTGCAGATCTTGGGCTGGATGGCAGCTGTGCTGTGCTTTCAGGATTCTGTTCTCCAAGTGCTGTAAATCCCACCCTTGGCTGGTTGGGATTGGCCAAATGTTCAGACCTACCTGAGCTTCCCCCTGGGCAGTGAAGCATCCTGCTCTGGAATCACGTCCTGGTGATCCTGGAGCTGGAGTGCTGGGTCTGGGCTTCAGCCCTGGCAGCTGAGCAGGCTGGGGGAGGCTGCAGGAGGAGCCTAAGGAGCTGAGGGCTCTTCTGTCATAGAAAGTACAGAACTGCAGTGCAAAGTTTGTAATTTCTGCAGGAAATGTCTGAACTAAAGTGTTTATCCTTAGTTGTATAGATCCTGTCATCTTTCAGCCTCAGTCTTTTCAGCTGGAGGAGTCAGGAAGGGAGGACTTCTCAGGACAGACTCATTTGCCAACATCTCAAAGTCAAAACTCATTTGTTTGGTCCCAAATGTTTCCTTTCCAACCTCCCCAGTGCTGGGGTAGAAGAAGGTAACTCCTATTGAACCATGTTAGCCCACAAACAGCAGCCCTTGTTTTCAAGCAGGACTAACTCAGAATTCCCCAGGCTTGATCTCCCACTCCATTCTTACAAAATAACTTCATATTTTTTGTTTCTCTTTGCTCCCATCTCACCAAGCTTTTTCATCTCTGCTGTTTTCTGGATTCCTTGGTGCCCTCACACATCACTGCTTATTCTCTACTGTGAGAGGGGTGTGTAAGACCAGGATCAATCGTGTGATTGATGCTGCCTTATGCTGGGAACACCAGGAAGGAGATTGGCTTGTGCTGGGAACCCACTGGGGTTTGGAATGAGAGCAGCTCCTCCTGAATCCTGTGTTCTGCAGCAAGGAGGATGCTCTGGCAGCTGCAGTCATGCATTGAATTTTTAGACAGGAGCTTTTGTCTTTGCAGTGCCTTGGGCTCTCTCTGCTTTCACGTGTGAGCAATCCAAAGTGCTGAGCTACACAACGAGCTGCTCCTTCTTGCTGGCATCCGAGCAATAAAAATAGTTCATACTTGGTTTCCCAAAACGTTACTGCAAATAAATGAGTACAAAAGAGGCTGCAGAAAAACATTTCTACCGGTCTGACAAAGTGCTCCGAGGGGTGTGTTGGTAGAGAGGCTGCTGGGGAGGTTCCTGGTACGAAACTGAGTTTTTAATCTGATGATAGAATGCAGTACAGCAGTGCCAGCCCGAGTCACAGCTCGAGCCCAGAGTTGATGGTACACAGCCCAAGGGGGCTGAATTTGCTGAGGTGAGAGGTGAAGGGAGGTAAAACCAATGGAGTCGTCTGTCTCTTGCACCTGTCTTGTTTACTTTTTTGCACTTCTAACCATTAACTGTTTCCCTAATCTCTGCTAATTACATCCTTAATTGCATTAATATGCATTTTCAAATCTTAGCAGGAGAGCCCAAATTTTAGTGCTGAAGCAGTGTTTGGAAGAGCTTCCCTGGAGCTGTAGGGACTCAGAGCAGTCTCTCCAGACACGAGGCTGACCTTATGCTGTGGTAGGGGAGAAGTGCAGCAGGAGCTTTAGGACCTTGTACTCTACCCTTTGCCTACACATTAATCCGTGTAGTTTAATGACTTCTTCAAAGCTTTCCTACTGCTTCCCAGAACAAGCTGCCTGACTTGGAAAAGGGACATTGTTAGGTCACTCTGGGGCCAAACCTGCCCTAATGCCTCGACTGAAAAAAAACAAGTGGGTAGTATGGAACTTGAAAGTAAAAATTCCAAAGAAGTGAGAATTGTCTGTTGCCACTGGTCAGGCAGAGAAAGGCAAAAGCTAATTAAATGTGTCTTGTTTTTCACTGCAGTTTTGAGTAGGAAGTGCTGGCTCTCCTGATAATCAAGGGAGCTGAGCCTTAATCCAGAGGATTCTGAGCTTCAAGAACAAAGTAACCTGAGAGTGTCCCTTCAATGACAGAGCAGCCAGTTACCAAACTTAACATTCTTTCTTCTGTCACTGTTGATCTTAGTCTTGCTTGTATAATGATACTTAGCATTCATCCTTTCATTAACTGATGCCTTTTCTTTCTTTCCTTTTCAGCAATACTGGAGTAATCGCTTCCTAAACAATTTTGCAGAAATGTAAGGTTGTTTTGTTGCGTGCATGTGTTTTTAGCAACACATCTACCAAAACTTCTGCATGTATCGTGTAAAGATTCTTTGCTTTCCCTTAAAACAAAACTCATTGTGTTCTCTGTGGAAGAAATGTGTGGTACCATTAGGACTTCATGATACAGATGTACAAACGTGCAATATAGCTTACCAAGTCGGAACTCTCTCCAGAGAAGTTGGGTTTCTGTGCTGCATGGAGAAGAGTTTGGTTATCCTTGAACAAGAATTGCGGAGCTGTCAGCCGATTTCCATATTCCTGTATGTAAAATGTCAGTTTATACAATGTACAATATCAGATAATGCATGCCTTGGGTTGTAGACTGATCTCTCTCTGTATTGTATCATCCAAACATCCTACTCCAACAGCTTCTGTACAATGCTCTCCTATTTATAAATCCATGGAAACGATTACAGATGAATGTTAAACCGTAAGCCTCCACTTCATAACGTTGGATTTTTTTATCATCTGTGCAAATCAACCTCTTTTGCACTGTAATGTAACTTATTTAAATCTAAGGCAGTAAGACAGATGTTGGTGCAATACAAAATATCGTGATGCATTTATCTAAAAAGCAACAACGACGTAGCCAGTTCCCACAGCTGCATGTGTGACCTTTAGAAGTTGTAAATAAGATCAATTGTCTATGACATGCTGACAGTAAAGGAGCATCACACCTAGTTTCATTTGTATCAGGTAAATAAATTTATTCTACAATACGTACTCGGCGTGTTATTTGATGCACTTTGTTTCCTGCAGGTCCCTGCGTGGGCTCTGCAGCGCGCTCTTATTTTAATGCCAGGATGACACTTTTTAGCACCAACACCATTGCAATCTTTCCTCCTAGAACTATGCAGATGCAGCTGCTCCTCGGCAGTATTGACCTCCTCGCTGGTGTGATTTCCTCTGTCCAGGGGCTTGTGTGTGTGTTTAAGGGACACTGTCAAGTACTTTGATCACTCAGTTTTTTTAAAATGCTCCATTGTTTGTAAAATCCCTCTGAGAAACGTAAAATAAACAATTCTTTCCCAAATACATCTTTATATTTTTTTGTCCTTTTCTATTTTCTAAATTGCCCCAGCCTAAAGTAGCTCCTGGTCTCTTCCCTTTCCGTAGGCAAAAGGAAGATGAGCCAAATGTGTTTGCTCCAAAGCACACCAGGAGCATCCTGCTGGGAGTGCTTGGCAGTTTGGGCTCACTCCCTTCCCCAGACCAGGGGCTGTTCTGCCACAGGCTCACAAGGCTGCTGCTGGGCAAGGCTAAAGCACTCCCAGGGTAAAAGCTGGAATTTCCAAGTGTCCTGTAATGCTCTGCTCCAAAGCCCAAACACCGGATTTTGTTTGGAATAAGAGACAACTTAGGAACGTGTTTTACATTAAATGTAATGGCTCTTAGCCTCCAGCCCCTGATAGCAGCACCCTGCTGGCAAACAGCGTTATCCAAATGAGGTGACACGTCTGAGACCCTTCAAACGCAGCAGTGTGAGGTTTAAAAATACAGGGGTCGAATTCCATGGTCAGGCAGCTCTATAGGATGGTGGAGAGTGCGTTAACGCATCGGGCTGAGCTGCTGGCGGCTGCTTCCTACTATGGTAGTGCTGAGCCGGGCAGGCTGAGCTCTGCTGCTCGCCCCGGGGCCGTCAGAGCCTCCCTTATCTCCCCCGCGGCTCTTCCCGCAGCCGGATTTAGAGCCGGGCCTTGGCACACACGGCCAGTGCCGTCAGCACGGCTCCTCCCGCTGCAGGGCAGGCTCAGCGCTTCTCAGGGACACCTGAGCTGGGGCAGGTGGGGGAACAGCATCTCTGGCCTTTCACAGCCTCAGCCTGCCTGGGAAAAGGGAGCGTTTCTCAGAGCTCGCTCCAGCCCGGCTGCTCTCCTGCCCTTTTTCTGCGTGTGGAACTTGTCCCCAGCACGGTGCCAAAAGGAAAGCTCAGCCCTGATGGGAAGTCGTTATTCAGCACCCAGCTCCTCGTGCTGCATTCCTCGGCTGGTGAGCAGCTCCTGAGCCAACTCACACCAACTCACACCTTAAACATTTCTTTAAAGGATGATCTGCAAGTTTAAGCAGAATGAGTCCCCCAGCTGGAGTACAGCCATGTGAGGAGAACGTGATGCTCAGTGGGTTGCCAAGGTGCTCAGTGCAAGAATATGTGGTAAGAGCTGCTGAAATAAACAGCTCCATCTTCCCCCTCCTCCTCCTCCTCCTCCTCCTCCCTGCAAACCCCCAGCTCTAAAGCACCACATGGATGAGCCCACTGACAGCACAGAGCAGAGAAACCACTCCCCAAAGCTCAGGTTATGAGGCATTATGGACATATTACATTAAACTCTAAATACAGAGGGCAGGCAATATCCCTATTTTTACCTCGAGGTGAATTTGAGTATGATTAGAGCCCACATCCACCTCCAGGAGAGTGGGTGAGAAATGAGAGAAGCTCTGAGCACCTGAAGAGGTTTTCTAAAAGATATCATCCCAACAAGTTTACCCACATCAGTTTATCAGGCCCCAGGGTTTTACCTCACACCCCAAACCATCACCCTATTTGCCACATTGCTGTTTTGATGGGATGACAGGTGAGGAAAAGGAACCTGATGTCCAAACTCACAAAATCCTTGGCCCCTCTGGAAGCTCTTGGAAAGGGAGAGGCTTGTCCAGAGTAAACATCCACTGGGGACCCACTCCCACACCCCAGACTTTGCAAAGCAAAGGCCAGGCTCCAGCCAGTGAGTGAAAACAGAGATTATTCCTTCTATTGTTCTATCAAGTGATAGGCACTGGCCAAAGTGCTTTCCTTAATACATAAATTGTTACACTGAAGTTCCCCAGGTGAACATTTTATTTTTTCCCTCTTTGCACTAAAATAACTGTATTTTATTATCAATTTCCTCCCCAAACACCTAGTCTTATATACATCCTTCCCTCCTCTTGGCCAGCTTCCAAAGGACATTTTAACTAAGACGAGTTTGAAATCACAGGTTTATACTGAGTTTAAGCCCTCCTAAGGTCCCTAAATTTAACGCCCATGGAGACTGCAGATCTGGGTTTTTTAAATATATTTGGTTGTGGTGTGTTTGTGTAACTTGAAATGACAATGGCAGACACAGCCTTTCAGATTTCTTACCACTGAGATCTAAATGAGGGAATAAGGTTTGCTGAATCAGAAATCCTGCTTCTGCCCTGCATGGATCAGTTTCCACATCACTGAGCTCCTGAAAAGCAAGAAGGGAAGAATCACCACACAAAGAGGCTTAATGAGGAAGACAGTTACTGAAAAGGGGGGGAAAAAGTCCTAGTTAATCAAAAATCTCTCTGTAATCAGCAGCAGCAGCAAAAGAAGCACCTCAATTCAATAGAGAACACTGATACTGGTCAGCAGTCCTCAGTCCCTCCTTTATCTCTGCTTCACAATTCCAGGATTCCCATGATCTAGAAATTTTCAGAACTAGAAACACTGCCAGTATTGCAGGTGTTATCAGCACAAGATAGGAGTAAATGCATTATTTAGGCAATTTCTAACCACACCATGAATGTGTGCTGCTTTCAGACTCTGGCAAATGCAGCCTTTTAGCCCTTAGCCAAGTCTATGTACAGTTTGAAGAAATTCTGTCCCTTTCCCACCACTCCTGTCAAAGTAGGAAAGAGTTAAAAGTTAGTAATGAAATATGTGATTTGAATTCAAGGATTTCAGGCAAACAGGGGCACTCTGCCCTCACCCAGCACCTCAGACACACCAACACTTCACAGTACAACTGGATGGCAACAGATTTCCTGCCTCATGTCCAAACTGTTTCACTTCCATCACTGATCTAACACAGCCTGAACTTCAGTTCTTGGCTTTGTGATCTTTTCTTCTCGGGTGCAGAGCATGTGATTGAGGCAGGGAATGAGGTCAGCTGCCTATTAAGGGCTAATTGTTATATTCCCTGAACTAAATGCCTGTAACTGCACTGGAGAGTACCAGACCTCTGCAGAACCAGAGATCACATTCTAAAATTAAAGCAGTAATGAAGGCTCATTAATAGCCAAGCAGAATCCCTCTAGAATTTGGAAGTGAGGGCCAAATCTATCTCTCTATACAATCTCAACATGTATGGCACCTCAAAGTCCCACAGCCACAGTGCAACTCTCAGCAAAGACCACACACAGCTACGTAAGCCCAGCACATCAGGTACTCACCAGGCTTCATCTGCACTCTCTCACAACTTCTCATTTTCAGTGAGGAACCAAGTTCTCAGAAAATCAAAGCTGTGAGGATACAAATCACTTCTGACAGCCATCTCTAGGTGTTCTGAGCTGTGCCTGGACTTGTTTGCTCAAGCTGCACCCAAGGACTCATCTTGAAGTAGTTTTAGTTTCCTGCCTGTTCTAAAAGCAGAGATTATCAGATTATCTACAAACACACTACAGAATGGTTTCAATAGAACTGTGGCTCTCCTGTTTCCTCTTCCATGTAAATACTTCAGAGAAATGTGCAAAACCAGTGGTTTCCACCTGAAATGAATGATCTATTCAAAGGACCCATTAGAATAAAATGGCTGAAAAATACAGCACATACCTCATATACTCCTCATCAATTAAATGTATCCTGTCTTTAGTTTAGTAACACAAACAACTCAATATTCATTCTCAGCAGAGGTCTGGAATACAACTAGAAAGCTAATGTAGTTCCCCAGCTTTCAGCTGCTGAATGCTGAGTGTGAGGAGAAAGCAAAGCTTTTTCTATATAAAAATAGATGCTTTGAATATCTTGCACGTTTTTTCTGTTGTGAGACATGTGATGAGCTGAAATCCATTCACTGCATCCCACAGCAACAGCAAAGAGATGAACAGGACAAGGCCTCTCATGTGCCAGAAAGTCATTAATGAAATATTTGCTCTCCCTGAGATGTTACACATTTGGTGAATGTGCTCACTGGAAGAGCAGGAGCAGCTTATGCCAACCCAAGTGCCAGGACAGCTTTGCTTTGCTGCTCTTCCCCACCACCTTCAAGGAACCATAACTCAGTTTGGTATTTTGGAAACTCCAAAGCCCACAGAATTCCAGAGAGAACAAACAAGCAGCTGTTTTCTCTTCTTAAATGGATGAACTACTGGACTCCTCCTCTGTAAGCCATGACACACCAGAACATTTCCAAAACAGACAATAATCTGCCTCTTTTGTTGTGCATTTTTGATACAACATCACAGAGGGATATTTTACCCTTATCTGCCTTTCAGAAAGAAGCTTCTTTTCCATGTCATGTGTTTGTAACAAACAGCCATTTTTCCACCAACTGATACTCAAAACTATTTTTTTAGCTTTCTAAAAAGTCTGTGTGCTTCAGCATACCTGTGGTAACAAAATAAATACAAAAGGAATTAAACTCTTGATATAAAGATTATAAAACTACATTTTGGTAAAGACTAAGGAAATCAGAACTGTAAGAAAAATAAGTAATTCCTCTTCCCACACATCAAGCCCACAGAACTGAAACAGTTTCTAGATTACCCAAAGAAGTTCACCCTTGAAATGCTGAGGTTGGAAATTTGTACATGAAGCAAATTTGCTTCAAAAGGTGAGGGAAAAAGACATGAATTCAAAAATTACCTGACAAAGCCAGGAAGTATATAAACATGGAAAAAACAGGACAATATGTGTATTTGCATAATTTAACATTTCTCCAGCAGAGCAAGAGAAGAGGGATTAATTCTTTTTATAGCATTTTAAATGTCAGTGCTGTACACAGAATGTAAAGTGCTTTGAGTCACTGCTGCAAAACCTTCCAGGAACATACTGAAATAAAACTAAACTGCATTTTAAAATAAATGCTCACGTACAGGCTTTAAGTGATTGCAGGGTTTAGTAAGGGTTGAAGAAATTACTTTAATTCTCCACCACTGGCTCAATTCTGTACACAGAGAAATCAGCTACAAAAAGTGTCCAGCAAGTCCAAGTTGCCTATTGTCCCAAACTGATCCTGGACAGCACAGGTAATGCCCTAGAAAAAGACAAATTAATTCAACAAACACAGCAAAAGGAAAGTGCTGCTTTCAGCCACACTCAAGTAGCTCCCCCAGACTCAAATGGCTGCACACAAATGAGCAAGGCCTTTCCCACAAAGGAGTACAAACCACTGTATTTACAACTTGCCCAAGCACACTCAGGCCTGGACAGAACTCAGACATTGTTTTCATCACAAACAAAAGGCTCATTACACACCTCAGATTCTGATGGTTTTAGTTTTAGCAGGAATTTTTCAAAATGAAAGTTGTAAATAACCTTGGATGCAGTTAGTCCCTTACACTTAATAAATAAGAAGCATCAAGAATCTCCACAGTATTGAGATGCACAGAACTATTAATTGGTTTCAGAGTCTGTTAAAACAAAAAAACTCCTTTGTTACTGAAAAAAAAATCATAGTTTCTGTTCTTCTAAGAAGAGTGGCCCTAGTGGTGAGTTCAGGTGCCAAAACAAGCAGCAGGAGGCTTTTACTGCATCCCAAACCACTGTTCTTGATCTGCCCACTGAGCTGCTTCACTGTCACTGCCTTCCAAGTCCCCCTCTTCTCCACTTCCCTCCATGTCATCCACATCTTCTTCCTGGGTGGCATCTGTTGGACTTTCCTCTTTTTCCATTTTCTGTAATCCTTCCAGTGACTTCTGATCGTTTGGATCCAAACTGAAGAAAGGAAGAAAAATAAAGCATTGTCTTGAAACTTTTTTCTCTTTGTGGTCTCAGTGTAAAGAGTAACAATAAAATCTCATCCTGTTGTCTGCACTTCCTGTTTAACATCATCAGGAAGCTTATTTCAGATGATGATGCAACTTCCCCTTGAGCTGCTGTAACACTTGAGTCTTAAATCTCTTTATAAAACAGTTCTGATCCCCAAGAACACGTTTATCTAAACATCCCACTCTTCCAGAAAACTTAGTCACCTCTCCCAACAGTACTAATTATAAAGTAACATGAAAGCAGTACAAATTTAAATGACTCTGACTAAATATAATCTAAGCAGGCAAAAACCAGCTGACCCATTTAAGCTATGTAAGTTTGCAGGGGACATACAGTGCTGGGTTTAAGGCAAATTGAAGATGTTGCAATCAAAACATGGGAATATTTTAAAAAGTAACACCCTAAAATAGCATTTAGATTATGTTAAGTTGAATCATACTATTTAAATTTATCGAACAGCTCATTTTTATATGCACCTTCTAGTGTAAAGGAATGGATCCTAAAGTCTGACTGTAAAACAATTAATAACTATAAGTAATTCCATGCCTTAATCCTTTTGTTAGTCAAGGAATCACAAGCCTAGTGACATATTTAGCACTAATACAGTCCCTACATTTTGCACTCCTCAGTTTGAAATCTTAAGACCAACCAATTCATGAACAGGGTGTCATTTGTGTGGTTTTGCTTGGTTTAAGGCAGAATGGTACAAAGCCACCTCTGATTCTCACCCTAATCAATCACTAGCTCATCTTTTTACTCAGTGAAGCTGATTACTGGTTCTCACAAACCTCCTGCAGTGCCAGGGTGTGCTTTACCTCAGGGCTATGCTGTACTGGTCCATGGCTTCCTGGTACTCGTTGACAGCCACCAGGAAGTCGCCCAGGATGCGGTGCAGGACACAGTCACTCTGGTTGGCCAGGGCATTCCTCAGCAGGGCAATCCCATCTTCATACTTCTGCTCTCTGCCTGTTCACAGGAAAACTACTGTTTTAATCAATAGCTGAGACAAATCTATAAAAAGTCACAATGTTCATAGTCTTCCCAACACAAGGCTACTTGTCCCTCTAGACCTGTCAGTAGAGCAGGGCTCTAGCTCTTGCAAGATTAACTCTAAACAACGACTTTTTGTTGCAATAGCTGTTACATTCACAATTACATCTACTTTGAAGTCAAAACATTTTTGTTTGCAATTGCTTTAAGTGTAATATCAGCTGCTGGATGCAATTAATTCCTATAATTTTTCCTTCAGGATACAACTGATAAACCCCTGGGCTGTATCATCACTGTCGCATCCTTCACATCCATGTGGCTCCATGTACAAGGGTATCTTTAAACAAACCAACACAGGGGAAAAAGGAACTTACTGAGAAGTTCTGCTTTCTTTACCACAGCTTTAATGTAGTCAGGTCTTTGTGTGAGAGCTTTGTCCAGCAATGTTTTTGCCTTCTCCTGCGTGACTGGGTCCTCCAGGCAGACTGTGGCCAGCAGGGTGAGGGTCTGTGCGTTTGCCCCCAGGGTTTTGTAGACGTTGTTTGCCATCACCATGGCTTCACGGATGCTGTTGGATGCCAGGTAACACTCGATGAGACCTGGTGGTGTCAGATGGGAACACCTCAGGGTTTGAGTCAGCACCACAGGCACTCAGCCCTCCAGTATTATTTGCACTTAGTAGCGCTCGGGTGCTGAACAGCTGACACGCCAATAAGCAAATACAAATTGCAATTGAGAAAGTGAATCTATGCTTGTCAACATACTCATTCTACAGATAATTGACTTGATGCTTATTAATGGTCAGGCACTGGAAAAAACCTCCAACCCTAAGTACACCTCATGTAATGTTTTTGTCCAATTACAATACTGAGAGAATTAATACTTCACCGGGACTCCTCACTACTTGAAGCTGCTGTTGAGATCAGCCAGATTTAAATATTTAAACAAATATGACAAAACAAAGCTCCCAGCAGAACTAACCATCAGTTAATGTCATCATCCAAAAGTGAGCTGCTCGAAACACCCAAGTTTGTTTACCTCCAGATTAAACAAAACAAAACCCAAGAAAACCCCTTTCTGAACATCATTCTTACAAACCCACACGTTCTCTCACATCCCTCCCCTCATCACATCGTAGGTTTTGGGGTAACAATTATTTCCAGGAGGAAAGAACTGCTGTCCATTCCCTTGCCTCACCATCAGCATGGCACCAGAGAGCAGCTGAGAGCAGCTGCCAGGGCTCACCCTCGTAGCAGTCGAGGCGGCAGGGCGCCAGCCTGATGGCCTCTCGGAAGTGGATGATGGCCTCCTGCACCCGGCCCATGTTGCGCAGGGCAGCTCCCTTCAGCAGCAGGGCCTGGACACTGTTGCTGTTCAGCTGGATTGCTTTGGCTCCCAAGTACAAGGCACGGGAGTATCTTTTGCTGTAGAAACTGTGACACCTACAGAAAAAGGAGAGGGATTGTAAACGCGCGCTGCCTGCACGCAGCCACGGGGGGTTCTGAACTTCTTGTGTTTGAAGCTAAGAAAAAAACTTTTTCAGAAATTTAAAACACCCCAGTTTAAACATTAAAATGTTACTATTTAATATATTGTTGGTATTGCATGGGTGTGTAACTCTAAATTTAACATATAGAACAGAGCCTTTCTTTTTCTTTACAGAGAACTAGGTATTTACAGAGAACTAATGTAAGTTACCCAAGAACAGAACAGACAGGAAAGAAAAGCACCTTCTGAACAAAACAAGCTGAACCCACTGTGTCAGCTTAACCCAGCACATCCAGCAAATCCAGAGCTGAGGTGAGAAAGGAAAGAAAACTCACCCAGACACCACCCAGGGCTCTGCATGCTGGTCAGAAATGTTGAAGAGCCGGCAGCCCAAGTTCTCCACATCCTCCAGCCGACCCTCACGTGCCAATAAATAACCATAAACATCCATTCCTACAGAGACACGTTGGAGGATCAATCCTCAAGAAACAGAAAGTTCATTCACAAGAAAAAAAAGCCACAAAAACCACAAACACCTACTTTAAATTGTGCAACTACCTAGAAGGGTTCAAGACATGCAGCTTCTGAATGTCAATTCTGAACTGAAAGCTGGGGAAACAATATACAATATTCCACTGCGTGTAGCTGTTACTCTTCAGGTCAACCTTCCATCAGGATTTACTCACCTTTTATTAGGTAAGGATCCAGCATTTGTGCTTGTTCGAATTTTAGGATAGAGTTTTTATTATCTCCAGCTCTGAAGTACAGGTCTGCTAAGCTCCCCAGCAGGTCCACATTATCCCTCAGCAACGACTTCTTCTCTAAAGAGCTTAAAGGGAAAATAAATGCCTGTTATTTATGAATGACATTTTGAGTATCATTATAGATAAGAATTTATATATGATTTGATTGCACCACGCTCTGCCAACTCTTACCAAATGGTGTTTATTGCTCTGGTGTTGTCTCCAGTATGCACAAAGGCATATGCCTTGATCCACACAGAGAGCCAATCCAAGTTGGGAATGCTCTGGATTATGTTGATGGTCATGGAGGCCACTTCTGCTCCCTTCACCGACAGCGAGAGCAAGCCTGTTTAGAGGGGTTCATACATCAGTCTCAGCCACCAAAACTGCTTCTGATACAAACTGTCTGAGGAGCAGAAACTCCATCCCCTGACAAGCACAAACAGCTGGTTACAGGGCTTGCTACAATTTCTATAATGTGGGTATGACATGCAAATGCAAGACAGCTACAGAAGTGTAATTAAAATTTTAACAGGGCTGAACACTGCAGTGCTGACAGAGTGCAGACACCCACCCAGGATGGCATCCAGGGCCAAGGGACACTGCCTCAGCACCTCCTTGTAGCTCGTCACCGAGGAGCGCTCCTGGCCTGCCTTCTTGTAGAGATTTGCCAGCATCATATTGATCTGCAGACAACAGAAATGTGGGGACAGTCAGTGTGAGGAGGAGAAAGAACCACTAAGAACGGTCACAACTCTGTCTTCAAGACTGCCTGCCTCTGTTCTGGGCAGAAGACAACATAACCTGCTTTTCTGAGAATACTCCAAGGTACCATATGAAAACTGTGGCTTCTTTCTGAGTACAAAAATAAAATCTACATTCTTTTGTGCGTGCACAGTGCACCTTGAAATCCTGCAGCAAAGAAGTCAAAAGACGGGCAAGTACACGATGCCAAGAAGGATCTGTACATCCATTAATCTTCCAGGAATCTCTCAGTGTCCATGGAAGTGTTTGAATTAGCTTAGCAAGTCAGAGAAAGTTTCCATTCAGTTTCTGAATGAAGCCATGATTGACCAAAGAACAGAAATTATCTGAGCTCCTCACAACACAAGTAGCTGGTTTCTGCTGCAGCACTTCCACTTACTGGCCTATATAGGCAAAAAGTTTGCTTTTCTCAATCTTTTCTTCTTTTTCTGTTCTGCAAGTTGGTCAGAACACTCTGACATTAACTGCAGTTTAAGCCTGTACACTTTTAGGACAATTTAACATGAAACACAGTTGACTGATCTGATGTGTTAATCTTTTAAGCCCTTGTGAGTAGCAGAGCCAACGAGCAAAAACTCCACAGATTTGGCACTGCAGACCACAAAGGGATCTAAATATTTAACATTATCTAAACTGTTGTTGAAAAGGATTAAAAGATTTTAAAAGATGGAGCACTAGCAAACCTTCTACTTGCCAAAGTCTCCAGCCTTCCAAGGATTTGGCACTGCTCCAACGATACAAGAAGTTAATAAAGATGCACAAAACATTTAACTCCTCTCATTTTTTCTTTAAATTCTTTCCAACAGAGGAAATACAAAAATGGTATAATTTTAAAGAAAAGGGTCCAAATCAGCTAATTTAAAGTTAGGAAATCCTACCAAACAATAGTTAACTAATGAAAAAGATATAATGCCATGAAACCTAGATAATATGTTCTGCCCTAGAGATACACTGACCACAAGGCTGTGACAAAAACCTGCCAGAATTCACCTTTGGAGTCCTCTGCCTGGAAGGAATCCCATCAAGAATAGCAATGGCATCTTTATCTTGCTTCAGCATTGTGTAACATTCAGCCATTTTGTATTTCACTTCAATTTCTGATGGTAAACACTGAAACAAAAAGAAGGATTTAAATACGATGTTGGTTTAATCAGGTATGAAAATTTTAATAAGGTTTCCTCACAAATATTTATACTGTGTTGAATGTAAGTTAACAGTGCAGCTCACTGCTAGTTCACATTGTTCCTGTCTTCAAATTAAAAGTATGATGTACACATACAGAAAAATTTCATGCTGGAGACCATTTTAAGTTTTGCATTAGAAAACACCACAGATATTATCCAACTAATCAGCCTTAAATGTCAGGTTTATTTGACATGATAAATGCACAATCTAAGGTGGTTAAAAGCCATGTAAAGGTGATGCTCAGGGATGTGGTTAGTGATGCACTTGGCAGAGGTTCAGTCTTAAAGATCTTTTCCAGCCTCAGTGACTCTGTGAATATTGAGTCAGCAACATTAAATGGAAGGGGGAATGTGATCACTTGATGCAGCACATTATCTGTTCTTAAATACCTGGCTTTGGGGTGTTGATGCAGCATTCCCAGTAGAAGGCCTGACTTTGGAGGTTTTACTTAAGGCTTTTTTCTGCTGTAAGGCCATGGTGTACTTGCTGACAGCATTCCTGTACTCCTTGTCATGGAAGAGGGAGTCTGCATGATAGACCAGGAGCTGGTACTTCTGAGAGGGAGAGAACAGCTCCCTGCAAGAAATGCAGACAGAAAGGCTGAGATCAGGTGGCTGCAAAAGAATCAAAACCTTACAGAAACAAAGCATTTGTAGCTTTGGTTTGTCTGGCTTCAACTTGCAACTGCTGCAGCTCCTTCACTGCACCGGAAGGACCATTGAGTAACAGCACTGACTCCTCACACAGGGCTTATCTCACCAATTTATTTTATCTGTAAACAAACAAATCCAGCAGCCACTCCTGACACCTCATCAGCAACAGCAGCTCAATGTTTGGCTGCTTGGCCACTGCCCCCATCCTTTCTGTAACAAGCCACAGGCTGGAAACATCCATTACACTGCATCAACTTTCTCCTAGGACTCACTCACCTTTTATTAGGTAAGGAGCCAGCATTTTGCCCGTTCAGATTTCAGAACAGAGTTTTGTTTGGACTCAAGTTTAAAAGCCAACCCAGCTCCTTGTACAGCTCTTCTGGTCCTAATCCCTGTTCCTACATTATAAAACCCCCCTTAATAAAACTCCTACTATGTGTGCAGACCAAATGACACAACTGTGGCCTTCCAGGACCTGAAGGGAGCCAACAAAAAGCATGGAGAGAGACAATTTATAAAGAGCTGGAGTGCCAGGACAAGGGGGAATGGCTTCACACTGACAGAGGACAGCTTTAGATTGGATTATGGAAAAATTCTTCCCTGTGAGGGTGGGAAGGCCCTGGCAAAGGTTGCCCAGAGAAGCTGTGGCTGCCCCATCCCTGGAAGTGTCCAAGGCCAGGCTGGACCTGGAGCAACCTGGGATAGTGGAAAATGTCCCTGGCCGAGGCAGGACGGGTGAAACAAAACCTTCAAGGTCCCTTCGGTGATTCTATGATTCTCTGCCAAGACACCCATGTTGTAGCAGGCACCCCAAAGGGACGCTGATGCCGATACCCGAAGAGAGGCGGGCTCCATCCCCGGCAGGGACAGAGGACAGAACAGGGAGAGTACAGGGGAAGGCCAGCACCAGGACAGGGACAGGGTCAGGGTCAGGGTCAGGGACAGGGACAGCCCAGGAGCGGCCCCGCTCCCTCACGGCCCGCGCCCCGCGCGCCCCCTGCCGGCGGGGCACTCACGGGTTGTTGCCGCTCATGGTGAGGAGCAGCCCGCTGAGCAGCCGCACGTTCGAGTGCAGCCCGGCGGCCGCCATCTCGCGCACGTGCTCCACCACACTCATGCTGCCGCCGGCGGGACGGAGGGAACGGGACGGGGCCGGGAGGGAACCGGGAGAGAGCCCGAGCGAGGCACCGGGCACGGAGCTGCCGCCGCCGCCACTCCAAAATGGCGCCACCCAGGGGTCCTCGCGCGGCGCCGCCTGCAGGCGGCCAAGGCGCTGCCTGCGCGGCCCGACAGGCGCGCGGAGGACAGCCCGCGCCGAGGACCCCTCGCGGCGGCGGGAACGGCGTGAGGGGAGAGCGGGGCACGGCTGTGAGGGGATCCTCTGGTGCGAGACACACGCACTCCCCGTGCCTCCACAGCTCCCGAGTCCGCCCCTTGTCCTTGTGCGAATACGCTGGTGGTTGCTGCAGCTAAATGTGACTGAGGGCTCTGAGATTACGATGCTCCTGCCTATAAAAATTGGTAACGGAGGAGACAGACCGTTCAAAACCGACATTTCTTCCGGGAAATGCCTCACATTTTTTCCCAAAATCCAATCTAAAGCTGCCCTCTGTCAGTGTGAAGCCATTCCCCCTTGTCCTGGCACTCCAGGCTCTTGTTGGCTCCCTTCAATTCCAGAAAGGCCACAATTCGGTCACCCCAAAGCCTCTCACCAAAAAGAAAAAAACCTCTTCGATTTCTTTGAAGGCTGTCCATAAGACACACGGTAGTTACCAGGTTAATTACAAGCAAGTTTTATTGAAAACAAGGTAAAAATCACTGCACTGGACAACACAGCGTGAGAGGTCTGTTTCCCCTGGACATACGACACCCAGACTCCAGCCAGCAGAGCAATGACACAGCTCCCCTGCCCCACAGCCAAGCCCATTCCTTCTCTTAAATACAAGCCCTGTTCGAAATGCTGTAGCCACGATTACAAAGCAGCTTGCATCTGAAACAGCACGTTAGAAATCACTTATTAAGCACCAGCTCAATAATTGCTACACAACTTATCTTTTTGCTCTCCCTCTATCACTCATTGACAGGTTTGTTTTTTTTCTTTTTTTTTTCTTTTTTTTTTTTTTACTTCATAAGCACTTAATTCCTTCTTGGTACAAAATATATCCAAAACAAAGGCAAAAGACTCAAACATCTTGCTGTGGAAATGTTTAAGGATGTTGCCACTTTGCTTCACTGCCCAGGGCCTGAGAGACTCTTGTTCATGAACTGCCTCTTCACAAAGCAGATCCACCACTGCAGAAGGAAGTACAGAGTCAGAAAATCAGAAGTGGTTTCCACTGACTTTAAAGTATTCAATCTCTGACACACAACAAATATTAAGACTCCAGTTTCACACATAGGTTTCCACACTTGAATTGAGGTGAACAAGACAACAGGAATGGACACAATGAGTTCATATTACAGGACTTTGAGTTAAAATGGGAAATTCTACTTTGTCTTATTTTACTTTTATTACATTTTATTCCAATACAATCATAAATGAGGGATGCATCAGGAAGCTATGCCTTTGAAAGTAAATTAGCCTAAGTGATTTTGACATTAAATGCAGTCACGTTTGCACATGAAACGCGAACACTCAGGAGGTGACTCATTCATTGATTAGCGATTTTTTCAATCTGGTCATGAGGCAAAACAATCGACTTCAAAGCATTTCTCAAATCAGAGCTGCCTGGGAAGAGAAACAGCACCTCTCGTGCTTGTGAACTCCATTTGCAACCCCAGCCATGAGCAGATGTGCAGTGCTTTGAAGAGCTGAACCAGACACCTCTCATTACTGCCCTGCTTTTGAAAGCAACCCAAACTGGCATTCACTGCCATACCACATTAGATTAAATTTACTGATAATTTGCAGCTGCCATTCCACTGTAAAATCAGACAGGCTTGGCTGAAGTTACCCTCACCCCATCATCTCACTGCTCTCCACACGTGGCTGAACAAACACCCCCAGCCTCTCACTAAGTCTGTGCTGGTGCCACTGAACTCTCACCTTGCTGGGCTTGTCGCTCTGAGGATCAAACACTTTGTCACAAAGGCGAAGGCCGGTTTCTTGCCTCAGCTGCTGCAGGTAGGCCCTCATCACCTCTGAAAGCAGCACAGCAAAACCAGGGTGAACTGGGCAGCACCAACCCAAACTGGATTCAGCAGGGACACATCAGACATCCCTGCTTAAAGCAGAGAGGGAGTTTCACATCTGCAGGCTGCAGCTGGCTGAGTTGATTAGGTCAATTTATCTATGGAACCAGGGGAATCCTCAAGGTCAGAAAATCCAGCTTGTGCTGCCTTCAGAAGACAGACTGGAGATTTAGAAGATTTAGGTTTGAAGTAATTTTTCTAATTCAAGTCACAAAAGTGCAGTTAATAAAGTGTGACCCTCAGAGGCCCTGGGTCAGCCTTACCTTCCTCCTGCTTGTTGGCAGGTTTGGCGTAAATGGCGTTCAGTGGAAAGCCAGGCTCCCCTGGGATTGGGAAGTTAGTGATTCCTAGTGTGTACATTTCCTTCTCTCCCTGGCCTTTGGAGTTACACTGGAAGAACCAGGCAAACTGGGTTAGCAGTTATGAACAAAAGCTGACAGAGCATTAGACCCAAATATTTTTATTATACAATATTATACAATATTTATATTATAAAAATCTGGAACATGAAAACTCATCAAGAAGAGCAACACAGCACATCCACAGCCTTGGAGTACTTGAGGCTCTGACAACTGGGACTGGGGTGAACAGGATTATTTGTTCCCCTGGAAGGAGAATATCAGGAAATCCTTTCCTCAGAAGAACCCTCAGAAGAGACTGTTTCCCACCTGCACAGGCATTCAGCTTTCCTACCTTTTGCAGCTTTTTCAGACACTCAGAAATGTAGAGGGTCACATAGATCAGTGTTCTGTCAGCCTCATTCTGCAAAACAAGAGCAGGAACTTTTAGATTACGGGACTTTGTGGAACTGATAAAGTCTGAAACAGGAATGAATTCAAGTAATTTTGAGCTATAGTTCCCCCATGAGAGAGAGATTTGCGATTCATGACATTTACACAGCTTTAAAGATTAAGTGGAAGGGGAGTTTTTGTGATCTTCTGGAATTACTTCCTTGAAAATAAATTTATACTCACAGCACCAACCCTCCAAAGAACTAGAATATGTTCAATATCTCAAAAAATTACCTTAATTTCATAGTTTTTGAAGAAAACATTAGCTTTGAAGTAGTAGATGGCTTCATCTATAATATCTGTATCCTTAGCTATAAAAAAGAGATACAGAGTTAAGCAGTGCACTGTTACACTATATTTATACTTTACTCACTGAAGTACATAAATAAGGATTATTGCAAAAGCAAAACCATGGTATTTACAAAAAGCAGAAGTCAGCACCATGTAACAGAAAACTTCTGAAACACCATGATTTCAGACTGTAATATTTAAGCTTCCTACTCCCTTCTCCTTCCTCTCTGATATGTCCCTTCACAAACAGCAGCAATTCAGCAGTTCCCCACTTTTCTACCACTTTTGAGTAACTCATCAGAGTTTTAACATCATAAAAGGATAGAAAAATAGTTTTTGGAGAAAGCACAATCACTCAGCTGCCATTATCCTCTTCAAATAAAGGAGGGGAGCAGAACACAGTGACAATCTGACTTCTGCTACCATCCAAGACTGCTTAAATCCAGAAACACTCCCTTTCCATTTCCCTGTTCAAACTGAACCCCACATTTCTGGGGAATACCATGCCTGGGAAGTTCAGGTGTTGAAGGGGAATCTGTCCTGGCTGCCTGTGGGCCCTCTTGGGGTGCCTGGAACCTCAGTTTTTGAAGCCCCACACCCGTAAGTGCTGCTGTCTCTCAGAGCAGCCCAGAGTGCTAGCTAAACCTCCACTTCCTCTGACACCACCACAGCCTCCTCAAAACCCTGCTCAGGAGCACAGGGGGAAGCACCAGAACAGCAACCAGAGGCTTGGGTTGCTGAAACCACTAACTCAACATGAGGCACAATTATCTGTGCATAATTATTTTCTACGATTTGCACAGCTGAAGTAGTTGAAAACTTTCCTCCTCTCTGCAAAGCTTTCCATTTCCCACCTGGGAAATGACTCTTGCTGGGGCTGGCTTAGAGCAACCCCTGAGGTGTTAAGCTATATCCAGTAATTCAGAGATTATTATAAACTTACTTTCTCGAGGTGCTGGGCCCTTGAACTGGCTTCTGATGGGTAACAGTGCCATGTTCCCAATTAGCTTGGTGTCTGAGTCCATTAAAGTGGAGTGGTAAGCCTAGAGACAGGGAGAGATGGTTATTGATCCTACTGAAAATAGACATTTCCACACCCAGTCACATGTCTTCATCGAGCAGGAGTCACAGCCTAGTTCATTATGATGCTTCCTGCATTTTTTCCTTGCACAAACAATTGCTATTTTCTATTTAAATTCAGATCTTGGTGCCATTCTGGTGAAGACCAGGAAAACACCAGGAGATGGGATAAAATCTGTGCTGTTGGTCTGCAGGCAGAGTTCATCCCCAGGCTGCCTGACCCCATCCTGGCAGCACCAAGAGGCAACAGCCCCACTCACCCACCTGAGTTTTGGGGCATTGCACTGAAAGTTAGTTGGTCATTAAAAAAAATATGTAATTTATTTCCATGTCTGGCTATTAATAGTAGATAATTATAAACAAAGCCAGGCTTAATGCAGTAAAAAAAATCCCAACAAAACTGATTTAAGTGAAAAACAAACCAGTTTTCTGCATACAACAAATTCTTCCCGGAAAACCGATTTTAAATGAGTTCAGAACTAATGAGTTCAGTTTTAGGCACTTTCCAAGGTGCTGTGCCAGGCCACTGGGAATCCCTCATCTCACCCCACCTTTTGTGGGGGGCAGAGGAGGATGTGACTGGGAGAGGCTGGGTGTAAACAGCAGTTTATTTCACTGAGGGGAAGTTGGTGTGAACAAAGCCAGAGCAAAGCCCTGCTGTGGCCGCCCTCTCCCGGGGCTCGCACCCTCCCGGCTGCGGGTGGATCCCTGGCAGGGGAGGAGGAAGAGGAAGAGGAAGAGGAAGGCGCTGGCCTTGCAGCAGCCTCCCACGAAGAGCCATTCCCCGCTCTCCGCAGCGCTCCCCGCAGCTGCAGCCCCTCTTTCCNGAGAGGCTGGGTGTAAACAGCAGTTTATTTCACTGAGGGGAAGTTGGTGTGAACAAAGCCAGAGCAAAGCCCTGCTGTGGCCGCCCTCTCCCGGGGCTCGCACCCTCCCGGCTGCGGGTGGATCCCTGGCAGGGGAGGAGGAAGAGGAAGAGGAAGGCGCTGGCCTTGCAGCAGCCTCCCACGAAGAGCCATTCCCGCTCTCCGCAGCGCTCCCCGCAGCTGCAGCCCCTCTTTCCCCCCGCAGTACCCGCGGCCAGACTCCGCAGCGAGCAGAGCCCCTTCCCCGGCCNCGGGAGCGGTCCCGGGACACAGCGCTGTGCTCGTACGGGGAACCGCCAGGGAGAGGCACTGCTGTACCAGGGCACTGCCGGTACCGGGAGCGGTCCCGGGAGGCAGCGCTTTTGTCGGGGAAGGGGTGCCGGGATGCTTCGCTCGCAGCTGGTTTTCTCTCCCGTGCGTTTCCAGCACAGCCCAGCCGGGACACTTCGTGTAAGGAAGCACAAGAGGGGTCCAAACGTGCTGTGTTCGGAGGGATACAATACTTTAAGGTGCACACTCCAATTGCTGTCAAGCCATTACATTCCCTGAGACCCAGCGTTGCTGAAATTGTCCCCTGGTATCTGACTCCCGGCGTGAGTCAGGGAGACAAAATGGGGAGGTTGGGAAGGTGAGTCACAGTAATTCAACTGCAGGGCTGGGGTTTATCCCTTCAACACGCCCCAAGCATGGCTCATCCCAAGGCAGTCTGGAGGTGAATTAAACCATGGTCGTTTCCCCAACTTTTGAATGGTTTAATTCAGCCAGATCAAGATTTCTTTTTCTCTGAGTCCTTTTCCTCTATATATGCAGAATTTGCTGGTCTGTGAACCTCCTGCCCAGTTCTGGCTCTGCTTGTTTATATGTACTAAAACTGTACCTATGTATTTTATAACACACACAAGCATAGTAAAAAAAAATGTTTATTAAAGTAGTTACGAGGTCATACTCTCCATTATAAATACTAGTTATTTTACAGATAAAACATCAAGTGTGTTTGTGTAGGGGTTGGGAGGTTTTTATTTAATTTTTATTTTTTACCAAAAGCGAAGTATTTTCCTCCCAGTTTGAATGTGTTTCTTACTCATCCACATGATCTTGAAAGTATTCATCCACAAGAGCAGATTTGTCTTCTTCACATTCCTGTTTAAAAAAAAAAACCAGAAAAATATAAACCTTCCTGGGTTGAACAAAGGAATCATTAGGGGAACAGGAAAAAATGCAGGAAAGCATCTTAGTGATTGCAGTGATCCTTTCTGGCATTTGAAGGTTAAAACTCTGTTAATTCTGAAAACTAAAGCAATACTTTTAAACAACCATTTGATGAACCTGCATATGCAAGATGATGTTAAAGAATTTCATTTTTATAACTAAATGAAGATGATACAAGCATTGTCACTGAAAGACTAAACATGGCTTATTTTGAACTGTACTAACACAATAATTTATTAGCAAGGCAAAGAACAGATTTATATTACAACTTCTATTATGGATACTTTCTAATTTTTCATCTTCTCACCAACAGTCCCTTACCTTTGGTTCTTTAAATTCCAGATCCTCTCCATACTGAATGGTGAAGTCGATGTGCTGCAGAACGATGTTGATGCTTTCCTCATCAGAGCGATCCAGAGGCAGGAATCGAACCATCCCATAGTCATCAATCTACACAAGCATTCAAAGGGTGTTGGCAGGGAAATGCAGAAAGTTCATTCTCAATCACAGCACTCAAAGCCACTTCCTTAAACCACTCTTGTCTGGGCTTCTACAATACCATTTAAAGTCACACTGCAGACCAATGGCAATTCCCTACTCAGAACATCTGGCTACCAATCCTAAGTTCTACACATCAGCAAATCCCCAAAATTGCCAACAGAAAAGAATTCAAAGAAAATGTATTGGCTGTAATCCAGATATCAAGAGTATCATATCAGTAGTATCAAGAATCTCATGCTAATCGGAAAAAATAAAAAACTGAGTTAAAAGAGCCAAAAAGTGATAGTGAATTTTAGTGTAACAGCTCAAAAGCAATGTACCTACCAATCCACATATAGATTTGGTCAGTTTTTTAAACCTTTTACTTTTCAGTATATTTGTAGAATCTTCAATCATAGAATACATATCTGGATCCAAGTACCTGGAAAAACAAAGTCATCATCACCACTGAAAGTCTGTCATTCAGAATGACACAAAAGACCCAAGATAATTAATTATTTACAGAAAAATCCAGAGATCAGTACAAACATGGAGCTATTCTTTTGACTCTGACTAAACTAAGCATCCTACCCAGATGTTTAAAGATTATTGTTTGAAATAAACAAAATCCATCTTCTCCCATTCCAAATGAGTGTTTTAATTGTGGGAAACATTAGACTCAACTTTCAGTGAACTTTGCCTTTGTATATCGTACTACAGAGTAAATAATTTTTTGAAACTTACTTTTCTATTTCCTTCTTGGCTTTCTTGCTCAGCAAATCCATTTTGGTCATGACATTAATCTGTGGAATCTCCAAAGATATCATTGCACTGAGAGCTGCCAGGATTCCAGAAATAAACTTGAAGAGGATGAAAAATGATGTATTAAAGTACAGAAAAACAACACAAACACGCAGGACACTCAACCACAGGCCAAATCTGGTAATGAACATATGGAACATGGACACAAAGCCATATGAGGAATCATTCTCTCTGCTGCAAAAAGGAGGTGCCAAGTACCCCCTCAATTTTTGGAGCCTCAAATATGGATCTGCTACTGAAAAGGGCATTAAGAAAACCCAAAGCCTTCTTGGGATATTTACTGCTAAATGGGGAAGGTGGCCTGCTTGTTCTTGGGGTCTGAGAAAGCTCTCGTGGAACCACAGAAGAATTCAGGTTGGAGGGGACTCCTGGAGGTTATCTGGCTCCTACAACTGCTCAAACAGAAACACTTCCAGGTCAGACCAGGCTGCTCTGGGGTTTGCCCAGTCAAGTTTAGACTCCATGAATGCCTGTCCCAGTCTGACCACTCTCACAGTGCTGGCTGTCTTTACATCCATCTGGGATTGTCCGTGCTGTGTGTCCTTGGCTGTGTCTGAGGCAGCTGATGACAGCAACCACATCTCCCTGGACCTGGCAATTTTTCCTCTGGGCAAACCCAGCTCCCTGAATGGCTCAGACTTGTTGTTCTTTATAAAAATGAACTTTATCAACAGATTTCAAATGGATACCTTGAAAGATTCCACCATGAACTGAGAATCCACAAGGAAAACTCCACAGACACGGAATTCCCACTGCTGCAGCTGCTCCACCAACTGCTTCATCACTGGCAGGTGTGTGTAGAGTTCAATCTGACCTGGGGCACACTCAGGATGTTAATAGGTTGGAATGTGAAGCAAACAGGAACAGTCCACAGTTATATGTAGACAGAGGAACTGCACTTAATAAAAACTGGTAAGGAAAGCACTCTCTTTTCAGGCAGCTCTGACAGTGTTTGGGTGAAGTGGAAAAGAAATAAAAGGGGGTTTTCCTCCTTTGGTCTCCAGTTAGTGTTAGTTTGCAGTTGCCACAGCTCATGATGCTACCAAACACCTGTGCAGTCACCCAGATCAGCCCAGGACCAAGTTCACTCCTGAGACACCTGAAAGTGACTCTGAGAACCGTTAACAGCTCAACAAAATGGGAATTATCACAACCAAATTTTCCAATTTGCAAATTTTCTGATGCTTACGAAGAGCGACAGCAAAACACTGGCGTGTGTTTACCTGGGCAATCAAACAAAACATAGTCATCCTCCACGTGCCCGAGGCTCTCCTCCAGCCAGCTGAAGTTATTGGCAAAGTATTCCATGCAAAACACCAAGCCACCGTTGGGGCCAAACCTCAAGGACTCATCTTCCATGACATCGTCCACTTCTATCAGCTCGCGGATGTCTGCAACAACAAAACAGCCCCGGAGGCTGGGAATGAGCTCGGCAGGCGGGGAAGGAGCTCGGCAGGCAGGGAAGGAGCTCTGCAGACGGGGAAGGAGCTCGGCAGGCAGCTTGGCAGCTGAGAAAACCAACAAGATTTCACAGCAGTGCTGGGGGATCTCCCTGGCACAGCCAGCAGCCAAACACAAGAGGTTATGTTCATGAAACTTACACAAATGACTTAATCCCCCAAGTAAATATATGCTAAATATTTCCCAGGACTTATTTGGGGGGTTCTTTTGAGGATTCCTGATGACTGTCTGGGAAACATCTCATTCCCCAGATTTTCCTCTTATGGTCCTGGATCTTCTAATGAATCTCTTCTGAAAGTATCTCAGCTGTGTGGCCAGGTCGAGATGCACTTTTCTTATCACCTTTGTTCAGACACAAAGATGATAAGAAAAGTGCTCTCAAAACTGAGGCATTTGCCGGTACATATCAACCACTGGTGCAGGTAAATACAGGGATTAAGCACGAGCTGGCACAGGGCAACAGGCACTGCTGTAGGGAGCTATCCTTGGTACAAGAGTGCCTTAATCTCTGACATCTCTGAGCACCATTTGCTACCAGACTTAGAATTATTCACCGATTTAAGGATCACACGCTATTTTATTGAAACGATTTCCCCACATCTTCCCCCACTGCTGCACGGGCTCCGTCTTAGAGGAACAGAACCGGTCCGGTGGCACGGGCAGGGGCGCTGGAGCCCAGCCGAGCCCGGGGCCGCCGCTCACCTGCCATGACGGGGTAGCTGAAGAGCTCGGCCGCCGGGTCCAGGTTCACCACCTGCACGGCGCGGCCCAGCGCCTCGCAGTGCTGCACCATGGTGGAGCAGTACGTGCTCTGCAAGGCACACGCGGCCGTCAGGAGCCGTCAGGGGGCTCCCGCCGCCCCCCGTTCCCCGCCGTTCCCCGCTCACCTTCCCGCTGCCCGCCGGGCCCATCACCAGCTGCGCGTACCGGGGCATGGCTGCGGCGGCCCCGGCGGGGAATGGCCGCTGCGGCGCTCCGTAGCTCGGCCGAACCCGTGACGGCTCAGCGCATGGCCCTGCCCGCCGCGGTACGGCGAGCCGGCGGGGTCAAACTGTGCACGCCCCTCTCGCGAGACGGCGGCGCTGGGGCGGGCGCACGTGCGCGCGCGGTGAGGGACCGGGACCCGCCGCGGCCCGAGGGGCCTCCGGTAACACCGACACCGCCCCCGGGCCCCCCCGCCCCGCTCCGCTCAGCCCCTGCCTGGCGGCTCCCACACGCGCCCGCTCCCTCTCCTCCGGAGCCGCGGCTGCCGCCCCTCGCAGGGATCCCCCCGGTGCTTCTACCGAGCATCCTCCCGGTACCGTCAGCCCCGGCACCGCCCCGCCCTGCGCGCCCGCCCCCCCCCCGGGACCCCAACCCCAC
>VYZP01079972.1:29772-53004 GCA_013400635.1 Hypocryptadius cinnamomeus | reverse complement strand
CGGCTCCCCCCATCCCCTCAGCTCCCTCATCCCCTCAATTCTGCCCTGACGAATCCCCCCGCTCTCCCATCCCACCGTGTCCGTGATCCCTCTCACCCGCCCTCACCTCTGCCCCCGGAGCACCGAGCACCCCCCGGGCCTCTCGGGGGTCTTCACGAGCAGCCAGCATCCTCACCCGCACCGTGCCATCCACCGCCTGTCCTTGTCCCCTGCCCTGATCCCAGCGCCTCGGGAATTTCCCCTCAGCGTTCTCCACTGCTCAGCCTTGTACGCCATCCGAAGCTCCCTCACACGTATCCCGTTTGTTCCCGCCGTCCTGGGGGATTTCTTGTGTGTTCCAAACTCTTTCCTTGTTGACTCCTGTCTTCTAAGTCCCTTGCTTGAAAACGTGTGTGTAAACCACTATTAAATCCATTAGTGGCTTGAGTTTGCTTTCTTTTTTTATGCTGTTTTTTTTTTCCCCCCCAGTGTTCTTGGATCAGATTGTGACTCCTCAGGCACTGATTTAAATGACCCCTTTCCTTTGCTAATATGCAAGAGGTACCTGTCCCCACTGTTCGTGTGCCACTGGTTTAACATGATACTTCACGTTGTCCTTAACCCAGTGTGTTCTCTAATTCCATGTGGGTTTCTGAAAGATTTTTCTTCATTTTGTGGCACTTTGGCTTCTTTCCCCTTACGTGCTAGAATTCCAGTACTGCTTGGTGTCCTTTGTAGCACTTTTCCCCGTGTTTTCGTGATTTTTGGCTCCCATTTTCCTCTCCCTGATCTCTCACTCCCTTTTGACGCTTGCCCCTATTTCCTGTGGGATTCTTGAGATGGGAGGGCTGTGACAGACTCAAAGCCAGCCCCTGGTGCTGATTCTGTCCCCCTGTGCCCCGCAGGCCCGTGCCATGGCCACGGAGGTGGCCGAGCCCGTGCTCCCTGACTGCAGAGGGGACGGCAGGAGCGGTGCCAGGTCCGACGCCGATTACCCCCTGCGGGTCCTCTACTGCGGAGGCAAGTCCTGGGACATTCCTGGCTGGGACAGGAGTGGGAGCACACATCTGTTCCTGCAGGAAGCCACTGAGGCCATCAGCACAGAAAAGGCCTCTGAGCATTAGTATGATAGCAAGAAATGGAATGTATTAAACTGCTGTGCTGTGTTTAGAAGCGTTCTTTACTCGTTCTGTTCGTAGTTATGTGGGTGAAAATTAAAGGGAAGTTAGTTATCTTACAGGTGTGTTTTTAGATAGGAATGTCATTTTGCTTCAGGCAGGAATACAGTAGGAAACAGCCCTGTTGTGTGTGAAAATCTGCACAGTTGGTTTGGCTGTCCCCTTTTTGGAACACTGGCAGCTCTTGGAGAAGGGAAAGCTGACCAAACCACCTGGTGCTTTGTTCACTGTCTCTTTTGCCTCAGGTAGAAGTGGTGTTTTGTTCTGTAGCTTTTCCCAACCTTGGGCTTCCCCTTCCCTCAGTGACTGGCAGCTCTTGCTGTGATGGTTTCACCCTAATGCAGAGCATGTGAGCACAGGTCTAATGAGAGAGGAATTAAAATGTGGAGTGGCAACAATAAAGAAATGTTTTTGAGTCAGTGTGTGGTTACAACCAGAAGTTATGTAAGAACTCATCCCTGACTTTGAAACATCATTTGGAATTTAATTACTAATACTGTAAGCAAAAAGGTGAAAAGTAAAAAAAAATCCTTTTGTAATCTGTTTTTTTTTTTTTCCCTTCTTTCTCCAGTCTGTTCGTTGCCAACAGAGGTGAGTTAATTTTTTGTTGTCCAAATTTCTTTCTGTCCTATTATGCCCTATTTTGGTGTATTTGTGATGCATTTTGTCATTCCTCCACTAACAACAATCATATGGCTCTTCTCTAGTACTGTGAATACATGCCTGATGTGACTAAATGCAGACAATGGTTAGAAAAGAATTTTCCAGATGAGTTTGCAAAACTTACAGTAGGTAAGAGTCTTTTCTATTTTCTAGCTGATACGTGTCCTTGGACATATTTAGAAATATCTGAGCTTGTCCAATTCTTATCTCTTTCCTTTTCCTGCTGTATCATGTGAAAGTTAATGCTTTGCATGCTGTGAAATGGGTTTTATAATGTCAGAAAACACTAAATAATCAATTTGTAGTTTCATTAATAATATATCTTAAGGTTCCTGCCATAAACAGTCATCCATGCACTTGTTTCCCATCAGAGTAAGTTTATTGGATTTTATGTCTTTCCAGTCTACAGTGGATGGCTGGAGGAAAGGCCATTAATAATGGGGAACTTATTTGTTTGCATTTGGAATTTCAGTATTAACATTATCATTAATTTCTGTCTCTCTGTGCAAGAGCCTTTATTGAAATTGTCACTATAGCTTGGAGCTGAGGCTTTTTTGGAGTCTAATTTGCATAAATACTGTAATGAAGATGTAACATGTAACAGTCAAAAGGCTGCTGCACTTCAGTATAGTTTACTGATTTAGCAAAACATTACTTACTTTCTGTTCCTGTAGGGCTGTGGGTGTTTGATCACTAATTTTGTTCTTTTTTTCCCCTCGCTCCTTTCTGCTGCATTTAAGAAAATTCACCTAAACAGGAAGCTGGGGTTGGAGAAGGCCAAGGAAATGTGGGAGGAGGAGAAGAAGAGGAGAAGAAGAAGCAAAAGAGAGGCAAGGTCTAAATAGTTGATTGTGGTACTGATTTCAAAGCAGTTTGGGGCATCCCTTTCTCACCTGCTGGTCTGGAGCAGGCACAAATTCCTTGCATTTTGGTGGCTAGCTCTGGAATATAGGGAATATATAGGGAATATCTTCCTCCCTGTGGCCTGTGCCAATGGAAATGTTGGACAGGAGGGACAGGCAGGGAAAGGTGACCTGCATCCTGTGCCCCACTGTTCCTGTCACCACTGTCACAGTCAGGGAGCAACTCCTCCCAAGCTGGAATCAGCTGGCATTTCTCCCGGAATGCTGTGCCCTGTTGAGCAGCACTTTATGGGCTGCTTGCAGAGTGGAACAAAGGCTGCTTCCCTCTGTTAGTGCCTCATGACTCTGCTTTGCCTTTGTTCCTTCCACCTCTCTGTATTCACAGAACAGGATTTGGTTTTGTGCTTTTAAATCTGTTACCTGTGTCTCCATTAGCAGCTGTGTCTCCTCCCAGCAGTGCTAATGAAAAACATTTTCAAAACCCAGCTTTGGAACATATAAAGTTGTGTGGAACAATTTAAACACACTTTTATCTTTGATCGTTGGAGCTCTTTCTGCTGAATTAATTAGCATGCTTTCCACCATAAATCAGAGTTCTGGAACTG
Organism: Hypocryptadius cinnamomeus; assembly: GCA_013400635.1. Classification (NCBI taxonomy): domain Eukaryota; kingdom Metazoa; phylum Chordata; class Aves; order Passeriformes; family Zosteropidae; genus Hypocryptadius; species Hypocryptadius cinnamomeus. The sequence continues at coordinate 49,716 of VYZP01079972.1, read as the reverse complement.
TTAATATGCATTTCCCTGTGCAGTGTCAGTTGTGTGTAATGCTCCAGAAATTATGGTTAATACCCAGTAAGTTTCATATTTTATGCCACATATATTTTTGTTTTATTTTTGGTGTCTTGGTAACCAGTTTAATTTACCTTCTCAGCAGGCAATGTCTACTGACAACAGTAATTCATGTTCTGTAACTTGGATGCTTTGCCCAGAGATTTCAGGACATTTTATTTCAGCATCAATTTGTTGTGAGGTGTGGGTATGATTAGTTTTCAGTCTGGTATTTGGTTCTAAAAGAAGTGTTTAAAATATTTGGTGATTTTTCTCCTAGAATCTAAAGTTTCATGAAAACTTACAGTATGGTGTTAAGTAGGATGGTGTAAGAGTGTGAAGGAAAACAAGCACAAACTTCATGAGACACTGCAGAAACTCACTGAAGGAAATTTAAGGGAGAAATTTACTGCCTAAAAATTAACAGACACACAGTTTGTGATAAAACAGAATTGAAAGTGCTGCGTGTTAGAAACAGAAACAGTCCCAGGGGTTGGTTTACTTGTCATAAATTCTTTAGGTTTTCATGCTGAGAAGGCTCAGAAACATGAAACTTTGGTTACCCTGGGATAACATGGTGACTGTACACGAAGTTAGCTGAGATCTTAATCTGGCTGGAAGAATCCTAATGAGTGGAATGTATCTTTTGCATGCTTTACTCTGACTCAGAAATGCCTGAAATGGGGAGTGTTCCCACAGGAACAGGCAGGGGGAAAGGTGGTGGGTGTTAAATGGTGTGGGACTGGGGTGCAGTGGCTGGCTGCTGTCACAGGTGTGGGGTTGGCTCCTGGCTCACATTTCCGTGTCTGGTTCACTGTGGGGTTGTTCACAGGTGTCCAGAACTTGATCTGCTGTTTAATCCAGCAGCCTGAGGAAAGCAAGACCTTGTGGCCTCGGGAAATGGGCATGAGCAGCTTGCTTTGCCTCAGACACAAACCATGAGGATGTTAAAATAGTTGTAGAAAATATCAAAGAAAAATTTATTTCTAGAATTATGTAAATGTAGATCAAACACAGTGATTGGTAAAGTGTGGGGAAAAGCCCTGTTTTTGCTGATTGTAGTGGGGGTCTGCTGTGCAACCTGTGCTTGAATGCACATTTCACATGTATATATTGTTATTTCCCATAATACTGGACTTTGATGACGTGGGATCTTTCTTAAATAATAGTAAATCTCAGACAATGTGCAAAATACATTTTTGTTTACCAACAGTGTTGGGGAGTTAACAGTTTCTTTGTTTATAGGGGCAAAATCTGACCTCATGTGCTTTTTTCTTTGATGAACTATGACATAATTTAATTAATCATGTAACCTTATGCTCTGTTTGAAGGTGGAAGAGGTCAGATAAAACAGAAGAAGAAGACTGTACCACAGAAAGTTACGATAGCTAAAATTCCCAGAGCAAAGAAAAAATATGTCACGAGAGTGTGTGGCCTTGCCACATTTGGTGAGTTTGGGTTCTCCTGGTATTGGATGTGCCTGTCTTTAACCTCATGATATTTCTTCTGGTTGTGTTCCACTGGGGAATCTGCTTCCAGCTGTGAGATGGAAGTCCCAAGGTGCTTTTAGCAGTGCCAAAGCATGTCAAAGGTACACTGACTTCCCACAGGGATAAATTGTTAAAGTACTTATTGCCATGATTTTTCAGACAAAGAGGGTTACAGGTTTTTTTAAAACTGCGTGCAGACTCACCTCAACAGAATATGTAGAGGACATTCAGCAGTTTCTACCTTGAAGCATTTGTAGATCAGTAGAATCAGATGTTTGGGGTGTAAACAACAGACTTGGCTTTCAGTGGAAACTCTAGCAAAGCTTCAACTGTGAAGTGCCACTACTTTTTCAAGTTAAAACAAGATTTTGGCTTTAATCTTGAGAAAATATTTTTATGACAACAACTGTACTTAAATTGTTCATTTTCCCCTGGGCAGAAATTGATCTTAAGGAAGCACAAAGGTTTTTTGCTCAGAAATTTTCCTGCGGTGCCTCAGTAACAGGAGAAGATGAAATCATCATTCAGGGGGACTTCACAGATGACATTATTGATGTAATCCAGGAGAAGTGGCCTGAGGTAATAAACCTTTCTTTCTCTCAGGAAGACACACACTTTTCCACACTAGCCTGTGATTTACCAATGATTTTGGAAAAGAGGGTTCATCTTTGGCAGCACAGATTGGTGCACAAAAATAAAAGAGCAGTTGTTGCATTCCCACCCTACAGTGAGGGAGGCATGTCAGCATAAATGCAGCTGTCAAATGTCTGTGCCTTCTTTGTGACCATTTCTTAACAGTGAATGTCTAAGTATTCTTACATTGCCATCATATTTTTCAACACCTCATAAAATATTGCAAAATTAAAACAAACAAAAAAGCCCCAAGCCCCACACATTTGTGCTTCAGAAGAGATCAGCCAGTGTGGGTCGGGCTGAAATTTAAGGCTGAGAGCTGTAATTGCAAGGGCTTTCTCTGACTCTCCCTTGTCCTGGCATTTCCCAAGTGGAATTCTTTATGGTTTAACTCCATAGGGCTGTCTTTATTCCCAGCCCTGCAGGCTCAGCTGTGTCACCTGGGATTTACAGCAGGGGATCTGGAATGGGGCTGTTCACTTCTCCCACACCCCACTACATTTACAGGGGTGCACATTGAAGGAGGCATGTAAAAAGAAAATATTTAATTTGCTGTGTTGTGGCTTTTTCTCCCTAGGTGGATGATGACAGCATTGAAGATCTTGGAGAAGTCAAGAAGTGATAGTGGAGGACTACCTTTATTTAATTATATGGTTATAAATGATATAGCAAAAGTGAGGCTTCTAAATCCATTTGCTCTGCAGTGAAACTGTGGAGAACCCATATCCTTGGCATTCTCACTGTTCTGTATAGGCTGCTTGGTTTTCTTTTTTTGTTTTGGGGGTTTTTTTGTGATATTTGCCAAAGTTAAATTGGGGTTCTACCATGCTTAAGCATGAAGTAGATTTAAATAAAATTACTGTTCCTCACTGAATAGTTTCTGAGGTTTTTTACATCTACTTTCCTCTACCTATCTTATGGGAAAATAAGAATTTAAGGCATTAAAAGTGTATTTTTTTCATCTGCTATCCTTTCTGCTGAGCTTGACTGAATAAGACACGTGGCTGATGTGGACACTTTTACCTCTCATTTACCTGGAGAGAATTTTAGAAATCAGAATGGAGCAAACATTCTAAAGGTTGGTTAGCAATGAAAGAACAGTGAATCCTGAAGTGGTCATTCTACATCCCTGCCAACTGAATTATTTTATCAAGTGGAAACACTGAGAAATATGTGAATATGACTTAGAAATTTATCCTATTTTCATAATTCCAAAGATCTCCTTACCCTGCTGGGCTTCTAGGTAAGGCAATTGTCATGGCTTTACACTTTTAACCTGTTGCTCATTGAAGCAATGAACATTAATTAATGAAATTAATAGTGAGCACTATTCCACAGGCCATGTTAGCAGGTGGGGTGGGGTGCCAGCTCTGCTGTCTGTACTCCCACAAACAGCCTCGAGCATCGATTTGGTGCTTTTTGTTTCACTGTTCTATTTAATAACAATAAATGTTCCCTGCTGGCAGGATCCTGGAAGTGACGTGCTCCTGTCACTGCAGAACCTCGGTGAGCTGAAAGCCGAGGGGGTGATGTGTCAGACTCTCTGTTCTCTTCCTGTAAGGTTGCTTTTTTCAGTGATTTCTATTTATAAACCATGGATGTATCTGGAGGGATAACTCCATCCCTGTCGTTGGAAATAGTGTCTCCCAAGAGCTGCCTGCATCTCTACAGTCCTCCCATTTACCGCTGCACAGGGAAGTTGCCTCCAACCCTTAACATTGCGGCCTGGTTCTCACTCATCCCGTATTAACAACGTTATAAATTATCACATTTTTCTAGCAGCTCGAGCCCCGGGGTGAGGAGGCGGCCGCGGGATTCGAACCCGCGGCTGCAGGACTCGAACCGGGAGCCCCAGGACTCGAACCCGCGGCCCCTTGGCTGCGGGGGGCGGAGCTTCCTCCAACGGCGGGCGGGGCCGGGCGGTGCCGGTGGGTCGGGGGCGGCCGGGGGTAACCGGGGGTACCCGGGGGATAACGAGCCGGGGCGGAGGGCAGGGGAAGCCCCTGGGCTTAGCAAGGGCCGCCTCAGCCGGGCGGGACAGCGGGGGAAGCCCTGCCCGGGAACGGGGGTCGCTCCCCGGGGGTGGTACCGCAGGGCCCCGCCTCAGGCCTGCGGCCCCTCCGCTCTAACGCCGCTTGTGCTCCCTCAGGGCCGGCGCGTAGCGCGGGTGTGCGGCGGGGGAGTCTCCATGCTGATCGTGACATCCTTGAAGCGTTCCCGGTTCCACGAATGCCTGGTAGAGCTCTGGCCCCCAGTCCCCTATGAGTTCATCACTACAGCGTTCTGCTTCGCCCCAGGTAAAAGATGAAAGTGCCGTTAACAATCGGCTCTGTTTTCGGTAGGAGGGTACTCACTGTGCTGCTGCCGGGTTGAGTCATGGACCACAGGTGGTATCACCTTGTTCTGCAAAGGGCTTCAGTCAAGGGCCACAGGTGGTACTATGAGCATAAGGAACTTCTTGGAATGGTCTCTATTTATAATATAAACATAGCTCAACTAAAAATAAACCCCTGGAGTTTATTATGAGAGAATTTGTCATTTCCTGGTGTTGAAATGCATTTCATGTCTCACTCTTTGTAGGCATTTAGCCCCGATCACAAGAACAGCATCATTAGGAGGCAGAGACAGGAGCTCAAGCTTTTAATTGCAGAACTGAAAGATCGTGACAAGGAACTCAATGACATGGTGGAAGTGCATGAGAGACACATTCAGGCCTGGGAAGATGATCGCCAAAAAATACTGACTTTAGCAGAACGATGCAGCGTATTAACTAGTAAGTGTTGTGATGTAAAGAATGACATCTTGCTCTTATGAGATGTTCAGGTGGTTCAACACCTCAATAACAGTTTTGCATCGTATAAGGAACCATTTCCTACCCTTCAGCCTTAAATTTTATTGTTTCTCTGAGATCTAAACTTCCACACTGGTGATGATGTGATCTGATCTTGAAGGGGGTGTGATGATCAGACTCTTTCTTGTCTGAATGTGTGAATTGCTTCTGTGAATTCTTTAAAAAATAATCTGATTAAATAAATGTGGGGGAAAAATGTGCAGCCTGCTGGGGAGTTACAGAGCCCTGTGCCCTGAGTTCTGCTGCACAGCTCTGAACAAACACAAACCACCCAGAAAAACACCTGGTGGCTCTGAACAGTCTCAGTACAGAGCTCACCACTCAGTTTCTGTTCCATCTGAGCTGGGTAGCCAGGGAATCCTCCTTCATGGTGTGCAAAGTAAGCATCCAGGTTTAAATTGTGTGATTTTGAAACACTGGGTTAAATTATTTCTGAGATTTAAGAAGTTGCATGACAGCCTCAGAGCTCTTTTCTCACATATTTGTCTCCTTCCTTTTCAGATGAGCTGAACGAGAGAAATGCAGTTATAAAATCACTGACCAAAAAGTTAAAGTTATTAGAATCCCAGCATAATGACAGTAAGATAACACTTGAAAGCACACAACAGAAGTTTAAAGAACTCACTCAAAAAGTAACAGATTCATCTGTTCACTGCCAGGCTCTGGAGGTAGGGATTGAGTGATGGTCTGGTTTTGTAGTCCATGCATTTGCAGGATGCCTGTGATGAACTGTAACATTCCAAAACTGAGACATGCAAGGTATTAAGACCCTTGATCACAAGCAAGTTGGGGAACAATTTTTACTCCAGTCCTCTTTTCTCCAGTTTGCTCAGGATCCCACATTGCCACTCACGATGTTTAAATAATGTTGTGGACGCATTTACTGTAAAAAAATAATAACTTTGAATCGCTGAAGTAATGGCTGGCACTTATTTCTGTTCACTAGGAGAAAAATCAGAGTCTCCACTGCTCAGTTTTGGAACTGTCTGCTAAAACGGGCCAGCTGCAAGCAAGGGAACAGGAGCTTCTCTCTATGCTTCAGATGAAGGTAACATCTGTAACATCTGTCAGCTCATGGGCACTAAATGTGGTCAAGCTGCAGTGCAGCTGTTGGTGACTGTGCCACGAGGCTTCTGTCCCTGGAGATCTCACTCATGGTTAATTCTTAGGCTTGTTTGGGAAGGGAAAAATGGTCAGCAACAAACTGGTTTGTTTTCACAAACCAGCTTGTTTCCAAGATTTTATTTGGGTGGGTTTTTTCCTCAGAATCTCAGAAGGAAGTCTGTGGATCACTTTACTGCAGAAGGATGTACTGTTGTTTTGTCCAAACCCATCCATGATATTAAAAATAAGATTTCATTGTGTTTCCTGTTTCAGGACAAGGCCTTAGTTGAAACAACTGATCAGATTACTGAGGTTACATCTAAATTTAAGACACTGGAGAGTGCACTGCGTACAGCAAAGTTCGATGAATTCAGTTGCAGCAGGGAGCACCAGGACCTCAAGGTGACACTGAACGATGTCATGTGTCAAGTAAATAAGATGAAAGGTAAATGTTTCTGCTGGGCACCTAATTTAGTGTAGGCCAGCACGATTCCTTTTCACTCTGGGAAATGCTACATATTGTTTTGCAGATATCCTCTCTGAAAAGATGAAAGAAAGCAGCAAGAACCAGGAAGAAATCAGTCACCTGAAACAAGAAAATGGCTGCTTGAGAAGTGAGCTGATACTGGCAGGTGAGGGTAGGCAGTTGGCATTTCATGCCTTGGCTTTCAACAGCTCAGAGACTTCTGGGCAGCAGTTCATTGATATCTGTGAAGGAAGCAGCTTGTTACCTGCCTTCCTTGAAGCTTAATAAAAGTATATCCCTTGTGTGCCATTCTTCTATGGAAGCAATATCTGGGGCTTCTGCAGGGACACTTTATAAAATCTTGTGAAAGCACAGAGTTCACCAAAGTGATTACACAGGGAGGAGTGAGTGGCTCGGGGGACTCTCTCCTGAAAATGTTGAGACTTTGTCTTCTCTGTTGCTTTCTTTAGGTGATGGGTTTGGTTTAAGCTGGTTTAATTTGCAGGCCTTGGTAAACTGCATCTTACTCTCCATAATACCTTTGGTTTTGGGGGGAAGAACATCTGGTGCTGCAGTGGATAGGAAAGGTCACTGCAATATTCTTGGGGATAAGCACAGAGGCTTTGAAAGAGTAGGTGGCCAAAGGTGTCCTTTGCTGTCAGATAATTTCCTTGCCTATCATTTTTAGTCTGCTATTTGACCTTTGTCAGATATTGATATCATGTCTCATTATTTTAAAAACAATGAAATGGGGAATTGTTTTGCTGTACTTCTCTCTACATGCATGAATTAAAATTAATTAACTGAATTTTCTTTATGCTTTCCTCTTTTTTTTTTCCCTTTTCCCTTTCCCTTTTCTCTTTCCCTTTCTGAAAACACTAAATCAGTCAGTGAAGCACAGTATTGCTGGTAGTAACATGAAGCCAAGTGCTGAGGAAAAGTCCAAGGAAAATACTTGAATTTTTGTTTTCTTGTGAGTTTTGTGCTCTCTTTATCAGGAGGAGAAACAGATCCTGTTGATCTTAGGAAAACGCTTTTGTTTTGTTTCAGTACCACCTCCTACTGCTACAGACACAGCATTAACAATGCACCTGCTTTGTGTCTGTTCACCTGAAGTAATAAAAATAATTATTATCTTTTGAAACAGTGGAAGAAGCCCAGAGAAAGGATCAACTTTTTCAGTTTGCCAAGTCGAAGCAAGTGCGGATTGAAAAAGAATTGTCCAGTTTGCGACAGGTACAGCCCTGGTTGTGTTCCTGGTCAGAGGAGCATTTTCAGGAACATCAGACCTGTGTGGAACAGTGTAAAAAAGTTAGATCTAGATAGCATTGGTTAAGGAACAAAAATCTGTTTGTGCCTTGCTGGGATCCCTTTAGAATATTGATTTATTTCCTTTGGGGTTAAGCTGAAAAGGCCACAGCGCTTCCAGGCTTGGGAAGTCACGTGAAGGGCAGCAGGATTGGGATCACACACCTGCCCAAGGTGAACTCAGCAGAGTAAGGGACACAGTGTCCTGGCAGATCTGTTTTTCACAACCTAAACCCTGTGTGTTCACCTGCTCTCAGCTGAGGTTCTCAAAGCATGTTCCATTTTTTTAATTGCAAATAATTGATGGGTAGTTACCTTCTCCATTGGATTCACAAAAAATCCCCTGCTGTGAAAGCCAAATCCCATGATCATCATCGAGGTCCTGTAATTCTGTAGCTGTGAACAACATAATAACATGTATTAAATGTCAGGTAAGAGTAATGATAATGATATTTTATTTATTGTTCAGTGTGGTTCCATCTTAGAAGAATATTCTAATCTTCTAATAGAAATCCTGTTTATTGCTGCAAAACATTATTTTCCTAAATATATGCAGAGATGTCCTCTTAGATTTGGAAGCCTTTGTCAATAATTTGACCACAGGCATTGGTTTATAAAAACATTTTGAGGATGTTTTTGGAAGACAGGCACTGTGGTACTACCTGATGATGATGTTCCTGCACTCAGACATTCACCAGTGCCCCTCACTGCCTCTGACAGGTCTGTGTAAAACAGCAGCGAGACTTGCACTTCCTTCATGTCAACTTTGATAGCTCTCAGGACTCCAGGCAAAAACATGAAAATGCATCAAGTGGAAAGAGGTAAAGACATTTTAAAATGTTTTTTCCTTAAATAGTTTGTCCTCAAAGAGAGACTTCACTGTTCAGCCCCAGCTAACATCCTAACAGGGGTGTGTGCTGGGTCGGGATGGCTTTGCTGGAGTCAGCCACAAACATCCAGTGAAGCTGTCAAGTACCTTGTGTTTTATTTGGTCAGGAGAGACCATGAACACCAGTCACAGACCAAGTGTTGTAGCAGGCCAGACAGCTCATGATTTTTTTTAGAAAGTGAACTAGTCTGGTGGTAGGGGTGTTAACCTGGCTCCCTGCTACTTTTATTTAAAAAGCAAAGTTTATTTTAGGAAGTAAACTTAGAGAATTGGTGCACACCCTGGAGGTTCAGACAGAATCACCATACTGTGATTAAAACATGAGGGAGCTCTCAGACTGATTTTGAAAAGTAACATCCAAATCTGGGCAGATTTTCTGTGGGGTTTTGGCAGGTACAGCTGCCTGGTGGTGTGTGAACTGCTGCAGAACCGTGGCAGAGCCTGTGTTCTGTAGAGCTTTAGGAGTGCACTTGGGGATGCTCTTTACCTGCAGTGTTTCTGACTTGTTTTTGTCGTGCCATTGTAGCTCAGGGGCCGCATTCTCTGCCTCTGAAAGCCCCAGCGAGACAGACAAGGGTGGGACTGAGGGCAGCCACAGGATGTGCGAGGAGTGTGGAACTGCACCAGTTCCAGCAAGTAGGGTAAAACCCACCCCTGAGATGTGTGAAGTAGATAATAGACAGTTACTGAATGCTTCAGACTTGGAGGAAACTGCCTCAGCGTTGTTAAACCAGTGTCAAAAAGCTGTGAAAGGCTTGGCCCTGCCTGTGGAAGAAGGAGAAAAGCAGGATATTGCATCAAGCTTTGATGAGCTAGACAGTGAAAAATTTCATGAGGTAAACAACACAAGGCCATTGAGAAACAGGGAAATTGGAGAGAATGAAGTGAAAAGCAGTGACCAAAAAACCTTTGAGGTGTCTTTGCCTTCATATGATCGTTGGCTTAAAATCAAATCTCGTGTAGATTTGCAAAGCACTTTAATCCAGAACAGCTCCACGTCTGACAAAACTGATAATGGAAACAAAACCTGGGAAGAGAGATCTGACACTGAGTCTGGCCAAAAAAGCAGAGAGACTCCTGTCACTTGCAAGTCTGACTCTGATTCCAGTATTAATAACTTCATTGTAAATAAAGATAAACGGTGGAAGCCACTCTCAGATCTGGAATGGCTGGAGATTTTCAAACCCCAAAAGAGAGATGGAAATACGCACCATGAAGGAGATTACGTCTGTTTGGAGACTGCACAAGAGATGAAGTGTACCTGCTCAAAAAGGTTATAAGTTTGTTGCCTTTAAGAAATAAGCATAAGCTAGGCTGTGTAGAAACTTAGGTGTATAAGCTCTCAGTATTAGCTCAAGCTATGTTTAGAGTAACTGCTGTTTTAAATTTAGCTTTTCAACCTGAAAAGTAACAAATTTAAAATAAAAATAGCTCTTAAAGTATTGTGATTCTATTTTTATGCATTTATTTTTTTCTCCTCTCTTATCCCCAAGAGCTGTGTGGGCAGGAGAAGCTGCAATACCATATAACTTAGCCAAATAAACGAATTGAGAAAATCTTAAGATTTTTTGAAATCCCAGGTGTTGCTCATAACTCTGATGGGTGAAATATGTTCTGACCAGAGCTGGACTTGTACAGTGGTGTTTCTCTGAGGCAAGAAACAGATGCAGGTTTTGTGTGATGCTTTAGTGACTGTGCTACTTCTATTGAGAAATCACATCTTGGCTGGGCAAGAATGTAGGACACAGCTCTGAGCACAGGCTGCTGCCTCTGTCAGGGCAAGAAATGAGATGGCAAGATGTAAAGGACAGCAATCTGTCCACTCTCCAGCTCGTGGGACTCTATCCTTCTGTTTGTGCTGTGGGAGGAGAAGGACATGTGGTTGGGGACAAGCAGGATGAGGTTTCTAATGCTGAGAAGTGTCAGAAGAAGACTCAGGTGCCTCAGTGATGTTGGAATGTCTCCGAGATAAAAAACCTGCTCTGCATTTACAGAAGTGGCTTTGTGCCTGCATAAGCAAAGGCATTCAGAGCTGGGACTTGCTGTGGATTTGTACTGTTGGTTCCTCTATTTCTATTCAAAAAATTGATTTACCCAGCTCTATTTTAGAAGGATTTCTGAAGTTTCACAGCGATTTCATAGCTGCTTTTTAGCCAGAGGAGAGGAGCCTTCCAGCTGGTGGTTTGACAAGCACAGTAAATGAACAGCTGTTTAAACCTGCTCACAGTGTTTGCCAGCAAGCCTGCCCAGCATCCAGACAGATTAATGTTATGGAATGGAAAGATCTGATGTATGGATGCTTTCATTCTATGTGGCTTTTGAAACAGAAATATTGTAGGAATTGTTGCTGCAGTGAGGCAGACCTGTTCAGAAACAAGGTGAATGGGCAGCCACTGAAAAAGAATGCTGGCCTGGCACATTCCCATGTGCCTTAGCTGAGCTTCACACTCCATGTGGGCTCTCTCTAGTTTCCACTGCCTATAAATCATTGGAAAGACTCCACTCCCCTTCTGTCTACCCTGACCTTCCTTATCAACTCCCCCAGCAGCACCAGTGACACACTGCCATCCCTCCAAATCCCTTTTGAGGCTGCATCATGAAAGCTGCTTTCACTTTTTGTCTTGCCCTATTTGTCTTGTCCTTGAGTGAATTTTAAGGGGAAAGGGACAAATTCAACCTGGGCAGTGCAGCTAGAAGATATCCTTCAGTTAGGGGGGAGCTGTGCTACCCATTTGGGATTTGCTGCTGAGCTCTCCACTTTTCTTGATGCCCACATTTGGTCCTGGGGCCCTGCTAATTGGAGATGGATTGACTCAGTGCAAATCCCTGACTGTCTGCTCTCCAGCCTCTGCTGACTCGGATTTGCCAGGCAATAAATCCTCACCCCTAAATGGGAGGAAGGCAGGAGCATTGCTTCTGTGAAGGGATTAATGGCAGAGACCAGCACAGCATTCCTCCTGGGACTTGGATCTGGATCCTCCAGTTTTCCATTGCTGCTTTCAGAGTGCTGATGATGTAGTTTGTGTTTAGGGAAGGGTGCTGGCACCTCCCTGTCATCCCAGCAAATATTTTTGCCATGAGTTCCTGAGTTCTGGAACAGCCGACAAGGAGGCTGTTAACAGTCAAATGCCTTCCCCAGTTGCAGAGGGGATTGTGAAATCCCAGGGTGCAGGAATCATTTCTGTGTGCTCTGACTTGGTGACTTCATTTATGTTGGGCCAACATTTGCTGCCTTTGGATTTTTATCTCAATTCTCATTTTACAGATGGAGCATCAGCAGGTACTTGTTGAGTCTGCCTGGGCTGGACTAAGCCACTCATTCCTGAGCCATTTCCCTGCCTCAAAATCAAACCTGTGTCCCCTTCCTTTCCAACCTGTGTGTTTTCCAGGACAGGCCCTGCTCATCTCATCTCCTCACATCCCTGTTCCAGGCTGCTTGTTCCCTCATGTCTCCACAGAACCTTTCCTTGTCAGAAACACAGACATGAGCTTTTCTCTCCTAAATGAGGGCCTGTTTTATCCCAGTATTTTATGGGAGAAGTGAAATAGGACACAGCAGACACTTGTGAGCTGGCACCTCTCGTGAGGGCTTTTTCCTAGATTGAATGTCAGTTAAAAATGCACCTATTTTTAACAGTCTTGCCAGGTATGGAATGAATTGTTACACCAAAATAAGTATCTAAAGATTATCTACTGAAATGTCATCAATTCAAAGAGAATATTTGCTTTAAAGTGCACATCTTTTTTTGTTATTTGCCAGTCCAGGCAGGGCTAGCACTCTGCTTCTGTTGTGTTCAGAAGTTGATGAATGTGGTTTGCTGATGGTTTGTATTTAAAAATAAATACATCCAAGCCTCTTTGGGAAAGCTCTCCTGTGATCTCTGAAGTGAGATGATGACTGTAAAACACTGTGAAATTCCCTTGAAAGGTACACCTACAGGTATTAATTTGCCTAATGGTTGATTAGAACCAAAAGGATTTGGGTGTGAGAGGGGAGTGAGTAGCAGAGTATTGGGAAGAGCAAAGTTTTCCCTTTCATGTGCTCTTTGCAAGGTTAAATTCCCACTCAAGCACATGGTCATGGAGCTGGTTGAGACTGGTTGAATGTCAAACTCTGGTCCTCAGAGGGTGAAATTGATCTAGGGAAGCTGTTAAACATGGGAATGCTCTGAGGAACAGGGTAATCTCCCAAGCTTCTTGGTTTCCTTGGCTCAGGGCCCACAGTTATTTATGTTGTGCCATGATTTTCTCTTGAAAGTTTAAAAAGGATGGTGATGCTGTTTCTGCCAATGTCTTAATTTTTTTTTTAACAGTGAAGGAAATGTGGATCTGAATTCCCTCTGCCTGGCTTCTCCTCTCTTGGCATCCACTGAGAAGAGCAACATGGCTCAAAGTTCTGGAAAATTCTCTGATGAAGATTCCCCTCTGGACATCAGTGACCTAGCAGTGACTAAACCAACAAAGAGATACTGCATGAACACAGTCAGTATCTTATTGCACAATGTCCTTGACTGATTTTGAGGGGAATTATGGGGAATTATGACTGATGGTAGGAATGCAAATGTCTCCAGGCATGGAAGAACTGGGAACTCAAATGATGAGATAGCAGCCTTATGGCAAAGGTGATAACTTTTTTTTTTTTTTAAAATAGCTCCTTGTTACCTCAATATGTCTTGGACAGCATAAGTATAAATGAGTTTTTAAAAAATGAATAAGGTTTTGGAATGAAAAGCTTGAGGAAAATGGATGCTGGCTAATTGCTGATTCCACTAAATATCTGGGTACACGTTCATGCAGTTATCAGAAGCTATTGGACATGGTTTCTTTCCTGTTCTGCTTGGTTTTCCCTTTTTCTCATGTCTTCATTCTCCCCTTTATCCCTGAAGTACCTCTCTTGTGAGTGCTTAATATACCTGCATGTGGAAATCTGTTAAAAATGGCACTAGGAGAGAGCTCTGTGTTTATCAGAAACACCAGCAGTTAGAGTCTGTTACTTTGCAGTATTTTGAACAGAAACATTTCAAAATCAAAATGCTGATTCTTGGTGCATTATAATTCTTTGAAATCCTCCAAAAAAAAAAAGATCCTTCCCTAACTTTGGCTCCCTCTCTGTGTCTTGCAGGACACCAGTTCCCTGTTCTGGAAGCTGGAGCGCTCGTTGGCCCAGTCCCGGCAGATGCTGACTGATCTGGAGCTCAGCCTTCTCCACACCAGCATTCCCAACACCAAAAACATGAATAAGGTGCAGATTGCTCTCTCAGGACGAGGCTGAGGTCTCAGGGATGCTGATTGGGAGCATCCTTTCCCTTATGCTTGGCTTGCACTGCATTAGCAAAGCATGGGGAGGATATTGGTTATGAGGAGACAATTCCTGCATGCCTTAGTGCTTGAATTTTTTATAGGATTCTGTTTGGCTGCTCAAGGTCATGACAGGATTTGACTCCTGCATGTGTCTGAACAGATGGAAGGCAGAAGTCATTTTGGGACAAGCTGTAGGAGGTCTAGAAAAAAGTGAACACTGGTTCTTTCTGACTTGAAGCAAATTAGGTGATTTCTCAGGCTCAGCACACACTCACTGCTCTGCTGTCCCAGAGACTCGCAGTCAGAACTGGTTTATTATTATATTCATGGAAAGGAGGGCAGTGTAGGGAATATATAGGATACTTTGGGTGTGAATTTAAACCAGAAGCTCAGCTTAAATAAAGGCAGAGTTCTCGTGGGTTAGTAGTTTTAGCTCCTTCATTGCAGGGTCAGAGAATATATTCAGTGGTCAAAGAAAAGAACCTGTATGTAGCTGTCATAGCAGTTTATTTTATGAGCACAAGTGCTGATAAAGTTCCTGTTGAGTATTTGGGCAGCAGAAGTAATCAGAGAAAGGGTCACTTGTTTGGTGGGTAAATATCCATAAGAATTTCTACCTTGTTTGACAAGGACATTGTACCTTTTGTCCCTAGCAATGAGCACACTTGTGCTGGTGTATATCCCAAAGGGAGGATTTAGGCTCCTGGTTTCAGAGCAGTGCTGAGCCCTCATCTTCATCCTCACACATTTCACCTCCCTCTAAAAAGTTGCACTCCTTTTAGCCTTAGATGAACCTGACCAGAACAACGTTGCTGTAAGGAGCAGACAAAGCCATTTTTATAACATCCAGAGCCATAAACCCTTCGCTGTGCTGGGCCTGACTGTAAAGGTTGTGTGCCAGCGTTTGCATAAACTGAAAGGATATTTTGTTCAGAAGTTCCTCTGCAGGATTTCATTCAGTGGCAAAGACAGCAGCAGTTTAGTCTTTTGCAAAGACTCCTGAGTAGGAGGATTCCTGAAAAGCTCCCTGCACACAGTGCTTGCTTGTGGCTCTTGCCCAGCCCCATCAGCTGTCTGGCTCCTGCTCACTGCTTGGCACGTCACAGCTCAGCTCCTCTGTCTGCCCATGACTCTGCTTTAGGATCTGATGCTGCATTTTTGAGCTTGGAAATTGGCTTCTCCTTCAGCTTTAGTGGATAGAAGATGAAGCAAACTCGTGTGTAGTGGCGGGAGCAGACCCTGAGCCACATCTGTGGAACTTTGATCTACTTTCAGAGCAGTTCTGGGCAAAAACTCGTCAAGCGTGTTTGAGTTAATCTATGCAGGCCAGCTCACCTGTGCTTAAAACCAGGCTTACCTGGGGCTGTTTTAAACTGAGCTTTAGAACTGAATAAATATGAGATACAGCCTTTAGAATTTAATCAGGGGGAAGTGGTACGTGTTGGATTCTGTGCCCTGCTGGGGCGGGGAGGAGAAGGGGGAATTAAGAACTGTACCCCTGCTGCTCAGCAGCTTCAACCTGGCAGCTCTGGAAATTTTATTCCCTGAGTCCTTTGATTTCCATGTAGTGTTTTTACATTACAATAGAAACAACAGAACTTGCAGGAACTCTTCACAGAAGCCAGTTACCTGCTGCAGAAGAAAGAGATGCTAAGCTTCCTTTTTTCCTTTGTGATGTTCCCTGAGCATGAAAGTGTTTTCAGCTTGATCTTTTTTTGTTTGCTTCCCTCTTTATAAATGCATCTGCAATATTAATACCCTTTATGGATTTTTGAGATGGGCCTGGCACAGGATTCTAAGTGCATTTCCAATAAAACTCTTGTGAGTACTGTAACAGCAAACAGATATTAAGTTGGCAAATAGTTCCTTTAGTCAAATAATTAAACTTTTGTGAAGCGTGTTCCTCATCCTCGGGGCAGTCAGATCTCACAGCTTCATTCCTCAGTACCTGCACTCTCCTTATTGTAGTTAAAACCCTTCTGTGTGTTACAGATAACAGGATCAAGGATGTGAACATTGTTGAATGAGAGATTGGGAAGTTTTTTCCAGTGCCAAGGCCAAGGGCTGTTTTAGGATACTGTTCCTGGGCTCAGAGCCCCAAAAGTAGAATAGAACTGTTTCAGAATATCCAAAGCAGCCTTGCCCACAGCAGATTGTTTTTTTTTGTTTTTGAATCAGGAAATTTCTCACTCTCTGATTATTTGTTCTCCTATTGTGGATTGGATGCTTGCAGTAGGCACCACCTTGTCTGGTTCTGAGGACAAAAGAGTAACCAGATATGGCTAAAATCCTGAACACCACATGAAACTGAATAAGAACCAGCAACAATGAGGAGAGAAACTGGCAAAAAAAAAAAAAAAGGAAAAGAAAAAAAAAATCTCCCAGTGCTGACACAGCCCAAGCTGGTGCCTGCAAAGGGAGGTTGCCCCACAGGCAGCTGGGCTGTGACAGTGACTCCAGCTGTGGATCAGCCTCCATCCCGTGGGGAGCTGGTGCTCAGTTGTCTCTTGGATATTCCAGCTGCAGTCCCTGAGCTGTTTGTGCCCTGGGGAGTCAGGCTGGTTTGGAGTTCTGCTGGTTCTGCATTAAGCCTGGAGACACTGAGACTCCTCTGAGAGCCGTGGGGTCTGAGGGGTGCAGCTGATGGGGCACCTGGGGGAGGTGGGTGCTGAGGAGCTGGAATGCCAAACCTCCCTCTGCTGTTCCTGTGCACAGAGAGAGCTCTTCTTTTCCTGAAAAGAGCCCTGAGGTAAAAGCAGCCAGAGGTTTTATAGGTTGAAGCCAGCACTGTGACTTGCATCCTGAAACCACTGATGTTACAAAGCTTCAGGAGCAAATCCCCAAAAGTGCTGAGCCCCGTGCTGAGGCAGCAGAGTGGGGAGAGCACGCTGAGCCTACAGAAATAATCACATTTGCCTCAAGTGAGAAAGAGCTGGTGGAACAAACACACCACAATCCACTGTAGATCCATGACAAGCATGAGTGGCTCTCCAAGTCACTGGCTAATGCATAATTCTCATTTTCTTTCTGTGTTAAAAGGCACTGAATCACTGATCAGTTAGATCTGAAGCAGAGCAGGTCCAGAAATAACCAAAAATTTGTGCAGTTTCATATACAGAAGTGATTGAATTGATTTTGGTTGTGTTTGTTTGGTTTTGAATTGCTCTGAACTCATTTGAGGGCAGGTGCACTGACAAACATTAGGGCAGTTTCCTCCCTAGCTGCCAATGATTTAGCCGTTCTCATCAGTCAGTTGTTTTGCCTCTAGATAGAGGTTGGGTGGGGGGGAGTTGAAGAACTCAGGAGGAAAGCAGTGAGGAAAAGGCTATTTTCAGTTTTGGACACAGCAGCATGTGCCAGTGCTCATGGTGACTCAGTGGCTGGCCTGGGGCACAAAGATCACTCCTTTCCTCAAAGCCAACTGGAAAGGTTTTATTTCCCAACATCCCAGTGGTGGCCCTGAGACTGTTGCCTTTCTGTGAAGTACTTTGTTTACCTTTTCCTCTTTATATTTTTACTCCATGTTCTTACTCTGTTTGCAGTGTGAAAATTTGTGTAGTAAATTCACATAAGTGTGGTTGCTTCAAATATTTCAGATGAAATGTTCCTGCTTTTTAATAAAAATCTTTTCCATTTTCTGCAGAGGAAGAAGTTGGTTCCAACACAGAGGTAATTCTCAGGACTGAAGATCATTGACCCAGCAGCTACAGTGGAAAGTTACCTCATTTTTTTTCCTGTGGTCCTCCTGAGTGTTTGAAAGACTCACAAGTGGCAAGAAGATGTGACTCTGCAGGAATGTATTTTATCTTGAAATAAACCACAGAATTACGCCAAGATTAACAAAGCTATTTTTATAGCTGAGAGCTCAGGTTAAACACTAGCTTGTTTTTTAAGAGTCTGAAGTGTGTAATTGTTACAACATAGGAACTATTTTTCTTCTTCTTTTTTTTTCTTTTTTTTTTATGATGGCTCAGAAATATTTATAGAGTATGACACAGCCAAGCATTCTCTTTTTTTTTTTTTTTTAGCACATTGTTTTTGTTCTGGATTTCTTGCCTTGTAGAGAGATGAATAATGTTTATAGGAAGTTCCCAATTAGTGTTGTAAGCAGGAACTGCCTCCAATGTTGCTGAAATAGGAGAGCTGTCACCCACAAGATGGGCAGAACAACTTTCCACACTCAGGAGCTGGTTCTTTCAAAAATGTTTATTGGATCAGGTGTGTATGGCGTCTGTTTGTACTGTAGAGGTAGCCAAGTACGATGTGATCTTTTTTTAGCATTTAAACTGGATTTATGTTTGCTGATTGGGCAAGATGTGCTGTTATCACAACTTGAACTTACTTTTTAACGAAGAGATCAAATAAGCTGATAAAGGTGATGCTTTGCTGTGTCTCTTTTGCCCATTTAACACATTTAGCACTTGATTTCTGACATTTCTCAGCACAGACACGAGTGGGCTGTCCAGTCCTGTGTAGGTTAGGAGCACTTTGGGACACCAGTGCCCCTCCCACAGCCCTGTGCCAGCGTTTTTCCTGCTTGGGGGGGCCAAGGGTGGGAGTTTCTGCTCCATTCACTCCACCAGTTATTGCAGAGAAACACAACACTCTGTGGATTCCCCTTGTTAACTCTTTCATTTAATTTTCTGCTTTCTCTTTAATTACTCCAGTGACAGCCTTTCCTGCAGGTATTAATGGCCCCAGGATTAGGTGGCCAGTTCTGATGAGAGCTGCTCTTCTCCAGACTCTTTCCCTGCCTGCTCACCAGCGTTACCCACAGAGGGAAGCTCAGCTGCTCCAGCTCTTTCCAGGTTTCCTCAAGCCTTTACAGTGCATTTATTCCTCTGCCTGCACAGAGCCTTCTCAGGCTCCATCCTCACAATCTCCTGCTCGGGGTATGACAAGAATTCCTCCTAAAAAGCCAATGATGACAATGCCCTGATGCTTACCCTGAAGCTGTCCAGCAGCTACACAGAGAAATTGGTGCAACTTCCAAGCAGCAGCTGTGTTTAAATGGTTTTGAGGTTATTGGATGAACTCACTGAGTTTAAACCCCTGGAGAGTTTAAAATGATAACTTTAAAATCAGTATAGAAAAATGAGCTCAAGTGATGCATCGAGGATCTGCAGAACCTTAGGATTTTGTGTCAGGGCTGCCCCGGATTTGTGGAATGGGAAGAAGGGAAATAACTGGGTTAATTTATTCAGCACTAAGTGACTTAAAACCCAACTGCATTATTGACCACGCTCTGATGCTCCAATGGAAACTCTTCAAACTCGGTGCCTTAATTCTGGAAGCAGCTCAAATACTCCAGGGAGCCCTTTGCTATTGTATCCTTCGTTTGAATTATTATTTAAAGACAACAAAGCTTCTGTTCAGCCACGGCCTTTCCGCAGGGTGGATGCGAGCTCCGGTCATTGACTTTGGGAACGGGAATTGGTGTTGGAGCCCGGGGGCTCAGAACTGCGCGGGTGTGCAAGTGCGGTGGGAGTGGGGTGAAGATGGGCGCTGGGATGGGACGGTCGTGCTGGCGGTGACCGCCGTTCCTGGTGTTTCCTGAGTTGGGGAA
Organism: Hypocryptadius cinnamomeus; assembly: GCA_013400635.1. Lineage (NCBI taxonomy): Eukaryota > Metazoa > Chordata > Aves > Passeriformes > Zosteropidae > Hypocryptadius > Hypocryptadius cinnamomeus. Next base: position 30,066 of record VYZP01079972.1, on the reverse strand, counting down.
TCACCTCGGTGCCTGCTGCCCCGCGTGGGCCGATAAGGGACGTGTCCCCCCCCTCTCCGTGTCCCCTCTCGGTCTCCGTGTCCCCTCCCCGTGTCCGTGTCCCCTCTCGGTCTCCGTGTCCCCTCCCCGTGTCCCCTCCCCGTGTCCCCTCTCGGTCTCCGTGTCCCCTCCCCGTGTCCCCTCTCGGTCTCCGTGTCCCCTCCCCGTGTCCGTGTCCCCTCTCGGTCTCCGTGTCCCCTCCCCGTGTCCCCTCCCCGTGTCCCCTCTCGGTCTCCGTGTCCCCTCCCCGTGTCC
>VYZP01079972.1:0-29603 GCA_013400635.1 Hypocryptadius cinnamomeus | reverse complement strand
CGGCCCCGCCGTGCGCCGCCGCCCCCGCGGGCAGCCGGGCCCCGCGCCGGCCGTGCGCCCCCCCGCACCTCCCGGGCCTTATCGCAGGTAAACACGGCCGGCAGCACACGGGAAAGTTTTACGGTGCTGGCGGGAGCGCGGCCGAGCCCAGGGTTCCGCTTCAGCCCCGCGCCCCGGGAATGGGCATCTCCGCATCCCTGCCGAGCCCCGGCCCCACCGACACCGGGAAATGTTTCGCACCGGGGCTCGATTCACCCCTGCCCCGCGGCTCCGGGTCACCCTGCGGGGGTCGGGGTGTTTGGACCCACGGAGGGCGGCAGAGTGGAAACAAAGCCCAAAGGCGTTTGTGCCCCATCGTGTCCGGCTTGGCCGGGGTGTCCGTACTCCTGTGGCCCCCACGGGGTGGGCAGTGGTCGGGCACTGATGGGGCTGGCATGTGGCTGGTGGGAAATGAAGTACTCAAACAGCGTGGGCAGAGGGATGGACAGAGTGACGGGCTCGCTGCTGCCCCAGCAAAATAACAGTGCCCTCCCGCCTGCCTCCTCCGACCCCTCTGATTTTGCAGGCTGTGCTTTCATCGCAGATGTTTTTCCCTTTGCCCCTTTGCTTTGCGGTTCCTTCCTCAGCCCCTAAGCTGGTTTGGCCCCGGAGAGCGCCAGCGAAGGCAGGTGGGAATTTCAGGCCTCGCAGGGTCACGGTGCTGGGTAGGAAACGGAGCTTGCTGGGTTTGGGGAGCGACACGGGAAAACCGGCAATTCCGGTTCCCTCTGGACGCGTCTCCTTCAGTCGTCCCGCTGGGCACCGCTGATAAACCATCGCGGCCGCAGCGCTGCCCCGTGCCGGCCCGGGAACGGGACCCTCCTTCCCACCCCCTTCCAGGGCACCTTGGGCTTTTCACTGGCACTTGTGCTCTGGAAATCTGTGCAGCCACAGGGATGCTGTGAGCAGAGACATGGACAGGGCAAAGAGGTAGTTGCTCTCTGGCTGATGGTCATATTCACTGCCCAGAACTGACTTTTTTTCCGGCAACTGCTAAAAACTGTCCTAAAGGAGCTTTATTCTGGTGTGGTTTCCTGTAGTGGTGCTTCAGTGAGAGCAGAACTGTTCAGTGTCAGAACGTGGGTATTGATCTGCCTTTTACCTCTAATTATAGCAGCTGCCCAGCCGGCCGCCAGTCGCCTCTGTGTCACGGGGGTGCTGGTGGCACATCCCCTCCTCATCTGTGTCACAGGGGTGCTAGTGGCACGTCCCCTCCTCGTCTCTGTGTCACAGGGGTGCTGCTAGCAGATCCCCTCTGCTGTCTGTACCAGAATCCAGAGCCCTGTCACCTTTTCCCCTGGGAGGGCTCGGGTGATGTCTGTGGTTACAGACAGGAGTTGCTGACCCTGCTGTGATCCCAGTTCCTTGTGGGTGACATGGAGGTCACCTGCTTTCCCTGAAAATGCTTTTCCATGTCTTGTGTCAGGGTGATGTAGATGTCTCCCTCGGAGAGACGCCGTGCGTGGGAAGTAGGAAATCACCATCCCACAGCAGGCGCTTGCTCGGCAGCCTGGCAGGAGGAAAAACTTGTCCTTTCCTGCTGCCAGTTTTTGCTTTTCTTAAACAAAAAGGTTAAAAATCCAATGAGCTCTGGAACCTGCAGGATTTCATTGTGTGTGACTGCCAAGTGGTGTAATTTGGGAAGGAGCAGCGTTAGGAAGGGAGCTCTGGAGTTCGTAGCTCAGCTGCTCTGACAGCTCTCGTGCTGCCTGCCCAGGGCAGGTTTCTAGCTGCCAAATAATCTCTCCTGCTGTGGCATCGTGCTGGGACCTGGCATCCACCTGCCCGGTGGGGATTGGGACCCCGTGGGCTCCGGGGAGCCGTGGGCGGGAGGATCAGCCCTAATTAAAAGCAGCCAGGAACGAAAGGGTGGATGTTAAATGGATGTTAAACTGCGCTCCTTCATTTGGGCGCTTTGATCCCGGCTTTAGTCACCGCCTTGGTACGTGCTGGCTGTGAGCAAAGCACTGGGGTTGCAGCCCTGTGGGATCCCACAGCCCACGGCCAGGCAGGTTTTGGGGTTGGCTCCTCAGCCTGGTTCCTGCCAGTGATGGGGAGCAGTCCACAGGTTGCATCAAAGTTTTGCCCAGGCTGGTTGTGCACCTGCGGTGATGGCCAGGACCTGCCCATCTCCGGACATGCCGGTGGTGTTCCAAGAGGTTGGGTCAAGGGTGAATCTCCCCGTTTTGGAGCCATCCTCCACAACCTGGCTTTGCCAGACAGCCATCAGGAGCATCCTGCCAGCACACGAGTGCCAGGCATTGCCCCATACTCTTCCCTGGTGCCACCATCCCATTTTCCTGGATCTCCTGGCCAGCTTGATGCTTGGAGGCAGTGAAGGCACATGTGGGCTGGCAGCCCTGAGTGACTGGCACTGGTTTGGTGCCACCATGGTTTATCTGGGACCATGCTGGACCTGGCATCTCTTGGTGGTGCTGTGGGTGGGCTGGGACTGCCCCTGCATGGGCCCAGTCCTTGTGCTGGGCACAAAATGGCTCAGTGAAACCTCTGCACTGAATCCCCAAGGATGAAACCAATCTCTCCAGCAGCTCCTGGGCTGAATTTTGGCTGGTCAGGCTATCAGTGAGACTAAGGGCAATAACTGCAATAAAACCACCACTGCCAGTGGGAATTACAGCTCTGTTTTGGGACAGCAGGGTCCCAGCTCGCTCAGCAGCTGAGGTCCTGTCCCTGCAGATAGGGGACATTTCCTTTCCTGGGGATCTGCCCATCTCACACTTTGACCCTTCTGGCTGTGCCTCCTCCAACCCCTGTGGGGTTCGAGTTCCACGGATGGGTTGGGATGAGCGTGATGGGCTGGGTCAGTCCTGTCCTAGGGCAGGCAGCAAAACTCCTGGTTTGGGAGACGTGTCTGCCCTGCTCCCTCTGTGCAAAACACTTCAGGAAAGATGCTGTAATTCCTTCAGCAGCTCCTTGCTGCAAGATGCATTTCCATATCCTTCCTTGCCTGGTCCAGGATAAGCCATCCTTTCTGTCAGTATCCCGTGGGAGGTGCTGGCATCCCTGAGGACCTGTGGCACATCTCTCTGGCCAAGCTGCTATCGAGGGCACAGCCTCTGCCAGCTCCAGGCTTTTGGGTGGCTGTGAAGGCACTTTGGGCAGCTGTGCTGCAAGTGCCTGTTCCTGGGCACTCCAGGCTCGTTAACCTTTGGGGATAAGAGGATTACAGCTTAACTCCACTGCTGCTTTACGGCCCCACATGGCGGGGTAACACCAGGACTCTCCTGGTGCAGGAAAGGCAAAGCCAGCCCCTCTCCCCAGCAGCTGGGCTCAGCCTTTTGGGTCAGGTTCACTCTTTGGGATGATTCAGAGTTTAGCTGCTGTCATGGTCAGCTCATGGGTAAGCTGTTCTGGACTCTTTTGGGGTGAGTTTGGTGCATGGACACCTTTAACATTGCCCCTTTGGTGTTGGGTTCCTCCTGCATAAGTCAGGAGCACTCGATAACTCAGGGTCAGGTTCCTCCTCCTCCAGAAAAGCACCTCATTTCAGAGGTGTCCCTGGACAAGCAGCCCTGTGGAAGCAGGTGCTTTCCTGGGCAGGTAGATAGGATTTTTATAAGGCTTTAGGGCTGTGGAGCTGCAGGGAGGGACCGAGTTCCTCTTCCGGCACAAGTGCTGGCAGCGGGGTGGCTTCCTGCCTTCCCAGCTGGGACCTTTTTCCTCTGCTGGTGACAGAGGGCTCATGGACACAGGCACAGCCCAAGCACTCCTGCGAGGGTGAAGCAGCTCAGTTGAGTCTGAGGAGGAGGAGGAAGATCCTCATCAAACACAGCAACTTGGATTTGCAGCCCATCAACACATGGGGGATGCAGCCGACCCCACTCTGGGGTCATCTTTTGAAATAAATTCCTAATTTAAAGTCTGCTGTGATCAAACACATCAAAATATAGATAATCCTCTTCTGATAATCACATTGCTCTGGATTTTTGCTCCATCAAGATGGGCATTGAGGCTGCCACTCCCTCCTTGCTTGGGGGCTGCTTTTCCCCACGTGCTGTTTGCACGCAGCAACATCCTCAGCAGAACCCAAACCACTCCCCCGTGGTTCAAAGGCTCCTTGTGATTACACAAACAACCCTGGAATTTGGCATCTCACTATTGTGCTTTAATGTTCCCCGGGCACGGCGCTGAGTTCAGGCTGCAAAAATGCAAAAATTGGTTTCCTGGGACAGGGACAGCCGGGAGCACCAGCAGCAGTGGTCACATCCTGCTGGGGATGGGGGCTTTAATGGATGCTTTGTTTGTGGATAAAATGGATAAAAATTTGTTTGTGGATAATGGATGCTTTTGTTTGTGGATTCTGATGTGTTACAAATGACTTTGAGGTGACAAATGTGTTCTAAAATTCAGAATTCAGGGTATTCCCCAAAAGCACCAGCACTGCACTTCGGGGTGTCGGGGTAGCTGTGGGGGTCTCACCATGTCTGACAGCCACTGTCCCCTCCTCTTGCAGGCCATCAGCATCAGCAAAGCCATAAACACCCAGGAAGCACCAGTGAAGGAGAAACATGCCCGCCGTATCCTTTCCCTTGGCTCCCAGGACAGCACAGAGGAGTTTGGGCTGTGGGGGTGTCACCCCCTGATGCTGGAGCCACAGGAGATTTGGGAGACCCCTGCAGAGCTCGCCTGGGGGCTGGCATCACAAAGGTTCATCCATCAGTGAAAAGGCAAATGAGCAGTGCAATAAAATTACATTTGTGTGGCAGTAAAATGCAGAGGGCCCCAGTGTGTCCTCAGCAGGGGGAGGTGCACCCAAAAATGACAATTGGGGGTCTTATCTGGGGGTTTTATTTGGGGGGTGCAGCATTGTGCCGGTGATCCCTGTGCTCACAGGGCACCCAGTGTCTCCTTTTCAATGAAAGTCGAACAGGAGCAGTCCCCAGCCCAGCCTGTCCCCTGCTGTGTGTGTGTCCAGTTGGCCTTGACTGCCCTGCAAGGGATCATCCTGGGGACACACCACGAGAAGGGAGCCTTCACCTTCTGGTCCTACGCCATCGGGCTGCCCCTGCCCAGCAGTGCCATCCTCAGCTGGAAGTTCTGCCACGTCCTGCACAAGGTCCTGCGCGACGGCCACCCCAACGTGAGCGTCCCCTCTGCCATCTCCCTCCTGCTCCTCTCCCAGGGGGGAATTCCTGGCTCTTGCCAACATCCCTCTGCACAGGGAGTGTCCCTTCCCTACCCCAGCCACCTTTCCCAGGCACTCTGTTGTCTCACATCTTTGAAACTTCCCCGTGTAAATCCCCGACCTTTGGGTGCCATGGGTAGGCTGGAACTTCTCCCAGAGTTGGAGTGGTGTAAGGGGCTGGATCCCTCCTGTTGCCCAGCATCAGGGCAGACAGACAGCCCCACTGTGCCACATCCTTCCCTTTTGTGTCCCCAGGTTCTCCAGGACTGCCAGAGGTACCGCGGCAACATCCGAGAGACGGGGGACTTGTGGGTGAGTGGGGCAGAGTGCAGGTTTGTGCCTCCCAGGGGGTTTGGAGATGGTTGCTGAGGAACATGGTGGGCACATAGAGGGTGAAGCACTGCCTGAAACAACCTGCTGTCTCTTTGGGTGATGGTTGTGTGCATGGTGGAGCCACAGGTCAGTGGCTCGAGTGGGATCTGCTGGGTCTGGTCACCTCACTCTGGATTCCCCTCGTGTCTCTGCAGGGCCATTTGCATGACAGGTACGGGCAGCTGGTGAGCATCTACACACGGCTCCTGCTCACCAAGATCTCCTTCCACGTCAAGGTGAGACCTCTGCCACCTCCACACCACCAGAACGAGGGGATGTGCCACACCAGCAGCAACTGATGGCTTTTTCCTTCCTTTTACAAAGCATCCCGAGTTCCCCCCAGGCCTCGAAGTGTCGGATGAGGTGTTGGAAAAGACTGCAGGGACAGATGTGAACAACATGTGAGTGTCCTGGTGGTGCCCAGAGCCCAGGATGTGGTCACCAGCTCCATGACCCCCAGCTGGCAGTGTCCTGCTGACAAAACCACCCCAGGTGGGGCAGTCACTGGGATTTTGTGAATTGTTTGGATGGTGCCCGATCCCTCCTGCACCCACAGAGCACTGTGGGGTATAAATGCCTGGAAAAAAACCCCAAATTCTTGTCAGTCAGAGCTCTTGCCATCATGAGGACTCTCAGTGAACATGAGCAGCTGGAGCAAAGATGTCTCTGCTGTCAAGTGATGGAGTTTTGGTTTGTTTTGGCAGCTTCCAGCTGACGGTAGAGCTGTTTGACTACCTGGACTGTGAGCTGAAGCTGTCGGAGTCAGGTGAGGAGGCGGCAGGGGCAGGTCCCTCCCGCTCGCCCCGGGGCTCTTGAGCAATAGTTTCGCTCTTTGGTCGGGCATGGAGTTCCGGGAGGCTGAGTTTGGAGGCTCAGGTCCCTCCTCCTCCTCCTCGTGTGAGATTTCTGAGGTGGTTTCTCAGCTGGATTCTCCTGTTGAAGCTCTGTAGAGGCAGTTGTAGGAAAATATTTTGACCATGTGGCTGCTTTGAACCCACCTGAGCAAGGCAGAGTGTTGTTTTCAGTGCAGAGCTGCTCTGAAATATGTTTTTATTTCTTTTTTGTACAACCACATTAATCATATGCATTACACAAATCCCTTCTGTCCCTCTGAAGCAGAGGACGGGGCTGTACTTCTTTTTAAAGACTCATTTCCCCTCATTGAAATGCCTCTGGGGAGGGCTTGAGGCCCCTGCTCATGTCTCTCACCTCCTTAGGAATTTTTAGATGGCTTAGAGAGGTGGCAGATTCTGGGAGTCAGGAACACGGAGCTGCCCTGGAAAACGGCACAGCAGGAGAGACTGAGCTCCCAACTCCCAACAGCCTCCTGCTTCTCCTCCTGACCCAGTTATACAGAGAATTTATATTCATAAATACTTTAAAGCTGAGCAGGGAAGAAGCCAGGGTGGATATGCTGCCTGGATCCCTGCCAAGGGAAGGGATCTGTTTCCGAGCAGGGGCAGGCGAGGCTGCGGTGCCGCCGGGCTCGTCCCCTGCCCTGGCATCCACTTCCAGATCCTTGCATGATTAAATAGAATGGAGCAAAACCTCTCACTTCCCCAGCTGTGTCGTGCAGCAGCAGCTTTAGGGCAGCATCCTGGGGTTAAATCCCTCCTTTTTGGGGCTGGGGTATCCACGGCAGAGCCGAGCACCCCTTCCCTCTGCCAGCGTGGTCCCTCTGGGTGTTTTTGCTGCTCGGAGCGGGGTTGTTCTCAGCTCAGGCAGCAGCCCTGGCGTTTCCCATGCCCCACATCCACCATGGTTAATGATCAAGCGGCGTGGCCGGGCGCAGGCGGCTCTGCAAACACGGCTCCCCTCAGTTTTCAGGCAGCTCAACACCTCGATGGCCGTGTCGCAGATGTCGGCGGTGCAGTGCCGCCTGGCCCCCCTCATCCAGGTCATCCAGGACTGCAGCCACCTCTACCACTACTCTGTCAAGTTGATGTTCAAACTGCATTCCTGTGAGTCCTGGGGATGTGCTCCGTGCTGGTGTTTTCCTGGGTGGGCTTCTGGGTCTGGGGATGAGGCTGGTGTGGATGAGGCATCCATCACCGTGTCCCTGTATTCCAGCTGGGCTCTAGGGGCCTGCTCCATCCCACACAGACATTCCAGATAAAGGAATTAAAAGGACTTGTTCTTGATTAATTCAAACCCACGTGCCCTGGCCTGCCAGCCCCCTGCATGGGCAGCACAATGCCAGCAGCCATTTTGGGTATTTTGGAGTTCCCACACCCACATCTCCCTGTGCCACATCCCTGATCCCTGTGCCAGGGATGAGAACACCCCACTCCCATCCTGACCCCGCACATCTCACTCCTTCCTGGCTTTTACCCTGCTGGCTTTTGCAGAAGAGGGGTCTGGGAGCATGTGAACACACATGCAGCCCCGGATCAGTCACAGCTGTCCCTCCTCACCCAGGTCTGCCGGCCGACACCCTGCAGGGCCACCGGGACCGCTTCCACGAGCAATTCCGCAGGTAACTGGGGCCCAGGTGGGGCAGTGGAGTCCCCTCTCTCCTTCCAAGCCCCCTCTCATCTCCCCTTTGTCTTTCCTTCCTCTCCAGCCTTAAAAACTTCTTTAAGAAGGCATCTGACATGCTGTATTTCAAGCGGCTCATCCAGATCCCGCGGCTGCCGGAGGTAGGGCAGGATTTGGTGTGGTGCTCTGGAGAGCTGGTGGGTGCCCCCCTGGATGGGTTTGGGGTCTGGGGACACTGCAAAAGGATCCTCTGGCCCTGTCAGCAGCACAGGGCTGGCTCCCTCTCTTCCCTTGGCACTCTGCCTGCTGCAGTTCCTGAACCCCCTGCAAGGCTGCAACAACTTCTTGTCCCTGCAGAGCCCCCCAAACTTCCTGCGGGCGTCCGCGCTGGCCGAGCACGTGAAGCCGGTCGTTGTCATCCCCGAGGAGGCCCCCGAGGATGAGGAGCCAGAGAACCTCATTGAGATCAGCACAACTTCCACCACGGAGCCGCAGGTGGGGGCCTGGGGCTGGGATGGGGGCAGGCTCCCGTGTCCTGGCTCAGCTGAGCAGCCTCTGTCCTCCCCAGATCACCTCGGATCTGTTTGAGCAAACCTTCGGGCCGCCCAACGGCGTTTGGGATGACAGGTATGGGGGGGCCAGCAGGGGCGAGGGGCCGCTGCCACGTGGGACCAACCTGCCCCTGTCCACAGGGATGCACAGATCGAGAGCCTGAAGAAGGAGGTGGAAACGCTCCGTGCAGAGATGGAGAAGATTAAACTGGAGGTAAAGCCTGGCTGGGGAGCAGCTGGGGTGGGGTTTGGTGCCGTGCTGTGGAAACCCTGAAGGGATGCAGCAGGAGTGGGGTCCTGGCATCCAGGGTTGTGTTTTGGGACTCTCCCAGTGCCAGGATGTGATTCCTGATGGGGTGGGGGCATGTGAGACCTGTCCCTTGCTGTCCTGATGTTATCAACAGGGACAGAGCGACTGCAGGGGTAAAGGGCAGAGCTTTCCTGTGCATCCCATGGCTGCTTTGCCCAAATTGCAGAGGGGGCACCTGGCTGGGGGTGTTGGGGAGGGCAGGGCCGTGCCCCAGTGCCCGGTGACCCCCGCAGGCGCAGCGCTACATCACCCAGCTGAAGGCACAGGTGAACAGCCTGGAGGGAGAGGTGGAGGAGCAGCGCAAGCAGAAGCAGAAGGCGCTGGTGGACAACGAGCAGCTGCGGGATGAGCTGGAGAGGCTGCAGAGGGTGAAGCAGGACAGTGACAGGTCACAGCGACTCTGCGCCGAGGCCGAGAGTAGGTGCCCTGGGGTGCCTGGGGTGCCTGGGGTGCTTGGGGTGCCTGGGGCCGTGGGCTGCCCTCGCTGTGGTCACTGAGGGTCTCTCACCCCTGCAGAGAAAGCCAACGCCACCGAGATCCGCTACACGAAGCTGAAGGAGAAGCACAGCGAGCTCATCAACACCCACGCCGAGCTCCTGAGGAAGGTAAGGCTGCTGCCCCTGCAGGCAGGGACTGACACTGAGGGCAGTGTCCCCGAATTAAATCCCTCCCTTTTGGGGTTGGGGTGTCCAGGGCAGAGCTGAGCACCCTTTCCCTCTTCCATCATGGTCCCTTTGGGTGTTTTTGTTGTTGTTTTTTGGGGTTTTTGCTGTTGTTTGGTCTGTTTCTGCTGGTTTCTGTGGCCAGTGTAGCTGGTGGGATATCACGTGTACCAGCAGTCATGGCATGCTTGGCTCCAGTTATGGAAAGGGGCTCTCGAGGGATATGCTGGTGATGGGGATCCTGTGTCTCAGTTGTGCCACTCACATATTTAATTGTTTGCTTTGGGTGTTTTGGTCTTGCTTTTGTCCCGTGGTTCCTCTGGCACCACTGGTGTGGCTCGTTCCTGCTCAGTCTCCCTGTATTGGTCCCATCACCCTCTGAGCACCAAGCAGGGGGCACCCCTTCAATCCATGTCCACTGGCATTTTGGATGCTGTGAGAAAGACATCTTGGATTTATTTGCTGAGCTAGAATTTGGTTGGAATGAGTGTGGGGATGGTGAGGGTCCCCCTTGGAACGCCAGGTGAGCCCCGTGTCCCCCCACAGAACGCTGACACTGCCAAGCAGCTGACGGTGACACAGCAGAGCCAGGAGGAGGTGGCACGTGTCAAGGAGCAGCTGGCATTTCAGGTGGAGCAGGTCAAGCGAGAGGCTGAGATGAAGGTGAGCTCTGGATCCTTCCCTGCCAGCACTGAGCCCTCCCCAGCCTGGGAAACGCAGTTTGGGAGCAAGGGAAAGGGGAGGTTGTTGCTGTTGGGCCCTGATTCTAAGGAAGAGCTGCCCTGGCTCCTCAGGAAGGTGTTAATATATGACTCAGCCCCCCTTGCCCAAATTCACCTTTTCTTCCCCCAAGAAAATGCCACAATGCAAATTGATGGGCTCGAGATGGGGGCTGCTCCCAAAAACCCCCTGCCCAAGACCCCAGAACCCCCTCCCTGCAAAGCAGGGCTGGGTTCATTCCCTGCATCCCGGCCGGCACTGGTGCCGAGCGGGGCAGGGGCTGAGCCTGGGCCCGGTGTGTGGGCACAGCTGGAGGACCAGAGCGTGCAGATGGAGCAGCTGAGGCAGGAGCTGGATGCCCGTCGGGACGAGCTGGAGCAGGCACAGCGCTCGCTCAGCCACGCCAAGCAGGTACGGGGCTGGGGGGGCAGCACGAGCCCGGGTCCCCATCAAATCTGTCACAGGGGGCTGGGCCTGCCACCACTGCTCAGCCACAGCTTCAGCAGCACCCCAAGGAGCTGTCACAGGGCTGAGTGTAGGCCCAGCCCATCAGTGTCACGAGCTGGGCATGTCCCGAGCTCCCCCCAGTTCTGTTGGGCTGCCAGCAGTGACAGAGCAGTGACAGGGCAGTGACAGGGCAGTGACAGGGTGTCCTGGCCCCCCATGGCAGGCAGGTGTGGAGCTCAGTGCCCAGCTGGATGCTCTGCACGCCGAGAAGGAGGTGCTGAGGCGGTCGGTGAGCGAGAAGGAGTGTGAGCTGCTGTCCACACGGGGCCTCGTCCAGGAGAAGGAGCTGCAGCTGAGCCAGGAGGCAGACAAGGCCACGAGGGAGATCCGAGAGCTCCAGGGCAGGCTCCTGGAGAAGGTACAGGGCTGTGTGAAGAGCCCACTGCCCCTCTACTCACTGGGGTGAAATGTTTGGGGGGTGCCAGCTGATGCAGCCAGTGGGATATCACTTGCACCAGCAGTCATGGGATGGTTGGGTGTGATCCTGGAAAAGGGCTCTCAAGGGATATGCTGCTGATGGGGATGCTCTGCCACTCACATGTTCCTCCTGCCTCACAGAGCAACCAGGAGCAGAGCCTGCAGCAGAAGCTGCTGGATGAGCAGTTTGGAGTCCTGCAGGAGACAGTGAGAGAAGCCCAGGCCATCCTCAGTGATGCCATGGCCAAGCTGGATGACCCCCTGCACCTCCGCTGCACCAGCTCCCCAGGTATGTCCTGCTCATCAGGGTGCTGAAACACGCTCTGCCTTCTCCCTCCTGGACAGATAATGTTGCATCTCAGCTCTCCCATGGCTTTTTTTCCATCGTGCCTGAGGCGGTTGGGGTCAGACTTCCCAGGACCAGTTTTTATCTCTCATGTTCAGCACTATTTTGCTCAGATTTTAGAGCTGTTCCCCAGCCAGGGATACACTTCCACTCAGTGGTGCCCTGTGGAGTCAGGACTGGTGCAGACACCCACCAGCCTGTGCTAAGGAAATGAAATGGGATTCCTTGCAGATTACCTGCTGAGCCGGGCGCAGGCGGCGCTGGAGTCCACGGATGCCCTGGAGAAGGGGCACGCGCAGTACGTGGCCTCCATGGCAGGTACCTGGGGCTGGGGACTGGCATTGCTCCCAGCTTGCTCGTGTTTCCATCCACCCAGCAGCCCCCAGCAGCTCTGGGGCCACGGGCAAGCAGCAATGCCCTGGTGACAGAGGGACACAAGTGGGGCTGGGGGGTTCCCGTGTGCTCCTTCAAGCTGGAGGGGTCAGTCCCAGCATCTCTGAGTCTTGTACTGATCCTTGAGTGCCTTCAAGGACGAGCTGCAGCCCCCAGGACCTGGCAGGGGCTGGCAGCTCCTGAGCCTGTGCTGTCTGTGGCAGATGCTGCGGGGCTGGTGGGGGCTCTGGCCCTTTTTGCACACCTGACAGGTGACACCATCGTCAACGGCAGCGCCACGGCCCACCTGGCCCCCACGGACCACGCTGACCGTGAGTGCAGGGATGCAGGGGGTGTTGGGGGGATTTTTTTCTCATGGGCCTTTTCTTTAGGGAGGCCATGCCAAAGCCCTCTCTGCCAGGGACAGATTTTACTAAACACAGCACATTCCCCATGCTCCCCCTCCCGACATTCCCTGCCCTCTAGTGCCCCTCCCTGGCCTGGAAATTAATTTGTAATCTAGAAGACATTTGTGGGATGCTGCTGGTGCTCAGCTGTGGATGAGGGGAGGAGGAAGATGAGGGTGGGCAGGGCTGGGATGAAGGGACCTCTTGCCCAGGCTGTGCTCTCAGCAGGGCTGACGGAGACGTGCCGGGAGTGCGGCCAGCGGAGCCTGGAGTACCTGGAGCAGCTGAAGGACAGGCAGAGGCTGGGCACTGCCCAGCTGGGGGACGTGCAGGGGGCACTGAGAGGGGTCCTGCAGCTGGCCCAGGTAGGAGATGGAACCCAGCACAGCCACCTTCCCACTCGGGGCTGGCAGGGTGGCTCCCAGAGAACACTTTGGGGTGGTTTGTCCCCCATACTCACAAGTTGTGGTGCTTTCCTTGAGCCATCTGAGCTTCCGAGCACTGAGACCCTTCCTGGTGGTGCACAGAGCTGGTCACCCTCAGATCAGCTGAAGTCCTTCAGCCCAGTAACCCCTGTGGGAGGAAACTTCCCATCTTTCAGATATTTCTCCTGGTGAAGCTCCTATTAGTCTTTTACACCACTTTCAGCTCTCCAAGGCCCTCTGGAGCAGAAACTGCTCCTATGATGGAGTTTTGTCACCTTGATTTGGGGCATTTCTTACCTCTGAGGTCCCATGTTTGCTGCAAGCTGGTGGCACATGAACCTTCACTGTGCAGGCTGCAGAATGCTGCTCCTGCAGCTTTAATTATTTAGTGGGGGCAGGAAGGAATTGGATATCTTGGTTTGTAGTTATTCCTTGTAAATATTCCCTTCTGTTTCTCTGCCTAAAACCTCCTCATGCCTGCTGCCTCTTCTGGCAGGAGCTGAGACCCAAGAGCCTGGACATCAAGCAGGAGGAGCTGGGGGACATGGTTGAGAAGGAGATGGCCTCCACCTCAGAGGCCATTGAGGATGCTGTCAGGAGGATAGAGGTGAGACAGAGCTGCAGCCTGGGCCATTCTGGGGCCTTGGGGTGGCAGAGTGTCCATCATTCCTCCACCTTCCTCACCCCAGCATAGCATCCAACCCTTCCTCTTGTGTTTCCCAACAGGAGATGATGAGCCAGGCCAGGAATGAGAGCTCTGGGGTTAAGCTGGAAGTGAACGAGCGGTGAGTTTGAGGAGGGACACGTGACAGGTCTGTGCCCTGCTGGGGTGTGCTCTGCTCCAGAACAGGCTGGCTGGTCTTGAAAAAAGCCCCATTTTCTGAGCCAAAGCTTCCCTGGATGCTGAACACTTTTCTCTTGCTTCCCTTCAGGATTCTGAACTCCTGCACGGATCTAATGAAGGTCAGTGCTGCAGAAACCCATCTGGGGTGCACAAAACTGTAACCTCCCACCAGCAGCAGCATCAATCCTCCTCTGTAAGACCCCCATCAAACCCCAAAACCTGTTTTCCTTCCTTTCTTCCAGGCTATCAGACTTCTTGTTACAACATCTACAAACCTACAGAAGGAGATAGTGGAAAGTGGCCGGGTAAGTCTTCTCTTACACTCATCTCTTTGTGCTGATGAAATACAAGAGAATTTCCCCCAAACTGCAGAAACACTCTGGATTTCATGGTTTCCTATGTTAGCAGCACTCTGGCAGTCCTACTTGCTGGAGATGGGCTGCTCAGCCCTGTGCTCTCTTGCACAAATCGCTGTCACCCTTGCAAAGCCTTGTCCATCTAAAGATCATGGCTCAGATTTGTGTGTTTTAACAGCTCAAATTTGTAGGCTTGGGACTCTGATGTTTTTTTGATAATTGTTTAAGCAGGTCAGTAAGAGCAGCATGAAGAGCACAGGAATGCTGTCGCTCCCTTGATTTATAGCTTTATATATGAGTTTACACATTATTACACTTTTTATGGGTATTTAATATAGATTTATATGTTGTTGTGTATTAGAAGTTAATCCAGGCCATAATATTCTCACAACAACAGGGGGCAGCAACAACTCAGGAGTTTTATGCCAAGAACTCTCGCTGGACCGAAGGGCTGATCTCTGCCTCCAAGGCCGTGGGCTGGGGAGCCACGCAGCTCGTGTAGGTACCCCCAGGCTGGGAGCTTCCCTTGGGACACAGTTCCAGGGGCTGCACCCAGGGCTGGCTCGTGCTTCCCTGTCATCCCCATCCTCCAAAATTCCCACTGCTGAATTGCTGATTCCTTGTGGTGCCTCATTGCTGGCTCCTTACGGAGATCTCTGTTTTTATGGACCCTCAGTTTGGTTCATTGCTAATTCCTCATGGAGCCTGGGTTGGTCACCCAGCTAGGGATGGCAGTTCCTCCCTGTCTGCAAAATGTGAAATCAAATCCCCCCCTGTCCTGGGTCCTGCTCAGCTGGTTGTGGATGGGGTGGTTGGAAATTGCCCTGTGCTAGTGCAGGAAATGTGGGGGGTGTCTTGGGCAAAGCTTTAAAATTCTCATCCATTATGAAAACAAAATCCTGCCTTGGTCCAATTCACCTGGACCATGGCTTTGAATAATTGCTTTGTGTATGAGCTTTAATAACAGCTGGACTCAAAGATCTTAAGAGATCTTTTCCAACTGTAACAATTCCATGATTCTGTAATTACAAGGCTGCTGGATCCAGCTGCTGATTTCTGAGGGTATTAGCAGGAGATAAATAATCTGCACTCGCTCTGTTGTGTCTCTGACACAATCTCCCTTTGACCCCCACTGCAGGGAGTCTGCAGACAGGGTTGTCCTGCACACAGGGAAGTACGAGGAGCTGATCGTCTGCTCCCACGAAATCGCTGCCAGCACAGCCCAGCTGGTGGCTGCCTCCAAGGTGGGTGTCCCAGCAGCATCCTCTGGGTGTCTCCTCCTCCTGTCCCACGGTGTTCCCCTCCTCTCTGCCAATGCTGCAGTCTCCCAGAGCAGGGGGAAGGAAAGCTTTTGCTATTTTCCAGTCTGTGATTTTAATCCGTGTGTTAATATTCCCACACCCGAGGCTTGCCTTGGAAACGAAGATGTGTAAAACCTCCCGTCTTCCTCCTGTCAAGCTGGTTATGTAAAGAAAATGTTAATAACTAACAAAAAATCCAGAGAAGCAGCTGCAGGAGCCGGAGTTGAGGCTGGTGGACTTCGGTCCTTGCCACCTTTCCTGTTGGTGTGGGTGGAAGTGAGGGGTGGAGTTTCCAGTGATGCAGGTGTGGGGAGAGGGGGATCCATAGGGATTTTTACACCAGATGGGTTTAAAATTAAGAGCACAGTTAAAAAACCAGAGCTGTGTCTTCACTGAGTGCTTGGCTCAGGTGGGAGCAGAGCTGGTTTGGTGCCCTGGGGCTGAAGGGCTTTGCAGGGATCACCTTGTCTGGCCATGATGGGATCACTGAGGATAAACCTCCCCATCTGTCTATTCATCCATTCTTTCCACTCCCAGGTTTGCATGCCCAAAAGCTCTTTGCCTCTGCCTGGGGCTCCCTGGAGCTCCTTGGGGGGCTCGTGGTGGGCACCCACAGCCATTCCTGTGCTTGTTGCAGGTGAAGGCTGAGAAGAGCAGCAGGAACCTGGCCAGGCTCCAGGAGTGCTCACGCAACGTCAACGAGATGGCAGCAAACGTGGTGGCTTCCACCAAGTCGGGGCAGGAGCAGATAGAGGAGAAAGGTGAGGGTTTTTTGCAAGGAAAAGGTAGAAAACCCCACTCCAAATCCCTTTCTGGCCTGGGGAACACCCTGAGGTGTCCGTCCAGCTCTGCTTTGGCATGCGAGGGGTGTACTCAGCAGGGGCCCTGCTGTCCCCCCACAGACACCATGGACTTCTCGGGCATGTCCCTCATCAAGCTGAAGAAGGAGGAGATGGAAACACAGGTACGGCCCTGAGGTGGATTCAGCGTGGCCGCAGTCAGGCCCAGCCCCGCAGTGGGGGTCCCTGTGCCCCCAGCACGGGTCCCAGGATGGTTTTTGGGCGCAGGTGAAGGTGCTGGAGCTGGAGAAGCAGCTGGAGGGCGAGCGGGTTCGTCTGGGCGAGCTGAGGAAGCAGCACTACGTCCTGGCCGGGGGCTGCGAGGACGCGCCCGAGGACGGGGAGGCCAGGCCGGCGCCGGCCCCGCGGCGAGGGATCCTGAAGAAACCCCCCATTGCCCAGAAACCCGGCCTGGGGGAGGTGGGGCCCGGCCAGGGGGTGCGGGCTGGGCAGGGGGGGTGTTCCTGGCACGAGCTCTGACTGGGGTGGCCTCTGTCCCCTCTCGTTGCAGCCCTAGCAGCCCCCGGCCCCACACTCCGCGTTGCCTTCGCGCTGCTGTGCCTTCACGCGCGGGGCCTCCTCAGCGCCCGGCCTGGAAACAATCCCAAACTGGATGTTTTCTTGAGGAATAGATTTTATTTTTTGTTCTCCTTTTCTCTGAACTCTAGAGTGGTGGGGCGCCTGTGCTCCCCAGGCACCGCTGAGTGCTCTCCTCCTTTTCCTCTTTCTCCTTTTCCTCTTCCTCCTTCTCTTCCTCCTCTTTTTCCTCCTCCTCCTCGCCTGCCAACCAGCTCTCTCTGTTTAATTTAATTTGGGGTTTGTTTGGGTTAATTTTTTTTTTTTTTTAAGGACTTTATCAGCACTAGAAGTTTTCAGTAAATGTAGCTCTACTGTACTGCTCAGACCCTTTCCAAGAACTGTGAACTGGTTTTACAGTAGGAAACTGGTGGGCTTTTCTTGCAACCATTTTTTAAAATTCCCTTTTTTCCAGCCTGAGGAATATTTGACTTAATTTTGGTGTGGGATCAGCCCTCAGCAGGAAGGGAAACGTTTGCCTTCCCCAGCAGGGCTTTTGTTAGGGAAAAGCAGTTACCGACACACACTGGCAATAAGGATACAAACGTTTTTATTTTTTTTTTCCTTTTCTATTTTTATTACTACAGCAGTGTCAAGGGATGAGTTGCATTATGTTTTATATTTAAGATAATTAGCAGAATTAAATCTAACTGTGGCCTACGGGAGCCAGGGACTAGTGAAGTCTGCAGCAATAAGGAATTGCTGATGTGGAGAGATGCGGGGGCAGAATCAAAATCCTGTCAGCTGTGTCTTCCCTTGGAGAAACTACCAGGATGTAGATTATTAAAGGAGTAATATTTAAAATACTTTTGTGTTGCTTTGTTGTTGGGGAGGGGGTTGATGACAGAGCCAGGGCCATGACAGGGTTGGTTGCAGGAAACGGGGCCTGAGCTGTGGGGAAGAGACAGGCACTAAATTAGATAAATGTGCATAAATATATCTGTATATACACATAAATATATATAGAGAGAGTCCTCTCTGTGTATGTGTAGCCATATGTATCTATGGTTCTGCATGTGCCATATATATATATATATATATATATATATATGTATGCATTTTTGCATATTTTATGTACCTATACTGTTATGCACTATATATAAAATGTAATATATAAGAGATAATTATATTTTATATATATAAATATATTATTATATATATATGATAGGTAATCTAGGTGATTTATAATACATATTAGTACATATTATATTTATGCTGCACATATATTATTATATCTCTATTAGATAAAATGTGTATATATATATATATATATATATAAAATAGGCAGCTATATATGATACATAATATAATGTAGGTGATAAGGCTGAAGCATTTAGAGCTCAGCATGACAAGGTGACCACAGCTGCCTTGCGTTTAGGTGGTGACTTGTGAGTGTCCTTGTCATGTTCAGTCAACATTTACATCCCATCCCTTGTTACCCTCAGGCCCAATTACAATCAAACTTCATAAAAGCCACAGTAAAACCCAGGGCTTTTCATCTCTGTGACTGCCAAGAGGCTGTAAAGCAGTTAACAAGAATGACAAGTGGCTGTATCTCAGGTAAACACATTTATAAGGTATTCCATTATTTATTTTAGTTATGAAAGAGTCTCGTGATGGCCGCAGCTTTCTGAGGTTACACATCACAAACTGACTGGGCAGGTTTATGGGTTTATGGGCAGTGACACCAGTGCCAGGGCTCGTTCCCAGCTCGTTGTGTGGCTGAAGTGCAGTGCCCAGAAGGGCTCTGGTGTTCCCTGGAGCTGCTCTGATGCTGCAGGCGCTGCTGAGCCCAGCCCAGCCCCGAGGTTCATTCCCTGCTCAGCCTTTCCAGAGCCCTGGAGAGGGATACACAGCCCTCGGGTGGCTGCTGTCACATCAAGTGACAATGACACAGCAGTGACAGGGGCCAGCTCCCTGCTGAGTTTCGTTTCTTTCAGAGCCCTTGTCTCTCAAGGAAGTGCTTTCTGCAGTAGCTCAAGGTCTATTTATAGACAGTGATAAAGTTATATTTGCTGGGAGACTGACGTCACCCAACCACTCACACCATCACATTTCATCCCGGAAATATTGATTAACCAAGAATGCAAACTTTTAAACTCTCACTACCCTGAGTCCAGCCACAGTCCTACTTAAAGGATTTGTTATATTTAAAGAATTCAAAAATAGAATGTGGCTTTGAAATTGATGCTGTGACTAAATGGAACTTGTTTACCCCCCACTGCTGTCACACTGATTTACTTAAAACCATCCAGGCCAGCATAATCAAAAGTCTCAAAAAGTAGCAGCACAAATAAAAATAAGGTCTATAAATGTAGACTTGAAATGTAATCTAAGTTAATTTTTGTACAAAAATTATTCTTACTGTCCAGTCTAATTTTTTTCCTCAGTCCTATACTTTTTTGGAAAGTGTTTGCTATTTGTAGCCGACAAAAATATCAGAACGACAAACTGTGTGTCTGCAGAGATTTATTTTGAGATTCCATCAAGACATCCTGTTGTGCAGGATGCAATTTGTTAATGACTTTTAAATACCATTATTGTGGCTGTGGAGAGAGGAAGATGTTTCGCTCCATGTGCTCCCGAGAACAAATTTTACTCAGTACCTGTAAGAGAAGCAGTGGAAAATAACCAAGTTGTGAAATAACCCACCTTCTGCTCCCTCCCACCAAGGTGAGTAAAGTAGTTTATTTTTTCTTGAAGCAGCTTTCAAGCAGGCTGTTATCACAATCCTCCTCTGGCTCCCTCGGAATCCAAACCTCCAGTGACCACAGATTAGTCTGAACAGCAGCACACGGAGCAGCTGCAGCTCAGCAACAGAGAGCAAAGCTGGCAAAACACGAGTGTCAGATCACTGGGGGCAAAAAGTGCATTGAAATTAAGCACACAAATAGAAAACAGGCTAGTGCAGGCTCTAGGAAGTCAGGTAAAGAAACCAAACCACAAAACTTCTGCAAAAGTATCTTTTTAAGAGCCCTTGAAACCACAAAAAGCAGCCAGTCCTTTGCAAGAAAAATTATTTTTCTGCTGTGCCCAACCAGGCATGAATTAGATGAGTTTGGGCAGCACAGTATTTAGGGATGGTATTTCCTGAATGACCCACTCAGAAAAATGACCCAGAAGCACCAGCTAATCAAATAATTTAACAAATGCTTTATGGGCATGCAAGTTTAAATAAAAAAATAAAAATTTAAAAAAAAAAAAAAAAAAGAAGCCTGGATTCCCCTCATACCGTGTGAGACAACACACCCCAGGCCAAAAGGCATTTCCAGCATTTTCTGCTCAGCCAGGTGGTCTCATTCCAGTGCTGAGAACTGGAGCCACTTTGTCACCTCCCATCCTCTGTGACTGGCTCCCTCCAGGACTAACAAACCCCTCAGAAATTAGCCCATCCCCAGCAGTGGTTGCTAGAATAATGTGCAGTTTTAAGTGCATGTAGCAAGGTGTGGGATTATGTGGTGAGAAGGAAACATTTTTAGCTTTGAAGGAAAAAATAATTCCTACTCATCACCTACAGGAGTGCAGAAAAAGCACCTTTGAGCGGTTTGGAAATAATAAGCAGTATTTAAAAAATAGCTTTTAGCTTACAGCAGGATCCAGGGTGTGCACTGGCACATCTCCCAGCCTCAGCAGCCTGGATTTGTCCTGCAGGTAGGGGGAAAAATGGAGAGTGAGAGCACAGGCTGCCCAGGGACAGCCTCCCTCAGGGACAAGGTGTCCTGGGGCACAGCCTCAGTAGGGCACCTCTAAAACTTCAGTGGAGATCCAAAATCCCTCAAAAACCCTCAAGCAACACGCCCAGTTCCTGGTGACCACGTCTCAGAGAAGTGAAGAGGCAAAGCTGTAAAAGCCTGGAATGAGGAGATTAATGTACAACCTGAGGGGACTCAAATTACAGGAGCAAGGGCAAGGGAAGGACCTGCACAGCCTCCAAAGCCACCTCCAGGGAAGGGACAAGCCAAGCCACAAGGACACCACTGTGTCCCCAACACAACACTTTTATTGTGGCATTTTGCTTTTTTCAACACCCAAGTGTCACCTGAGTCCCCTCCCTGGCAGGGTCTGACCCTGTCAGGTGACAGCTCCTTTGCACTGGGAACAATCCCAACCTCCTGAGACATCAACCAGGGAAGGGCCACCAGAAGCCCAGGGCTGGAACAGGCACAGCTGGAATCCCACAGCTCTTCAAGCCACAAAACAGCAAATTCTTAGAAGAGCCGAGCTGAAGAGCTGCAGCTTTTACATAACACCTTCCCCTGCCCTCGCCCACCTGCACTGAGTCAGCACAGCAGCTTTTCCTCATCTGCACTCTCCCTTTTCTGCACAAGGTTATCCAATCTCTGCAGCCACCACAAAGGGAAGGGATCAAGAAACAATTAAAAAAGGGAATTTCTTCCCTAATCAGTTGTTCTGATTTCTATTTTGCATCACTACTGAAGTGACAGATACCACAGAAAATTACATCAGGTCTTTTCTGCCCTCTGACTCATATTCCCAAATAACTCTGGCTGACTCATTTCTCCTAACTTGGCTGATATCTAAGATTTTCCTCTCTTAAAAAAAAAAAAAAAAGCTTTCTCCCTTCAGCCTTTCCAGGTGATTCTGAACATTCCCACTAGCTAATTGTAGGAAACTAGAAGAAAAGCAAAGGTGTTTTACCTGACAGACAGCCCACCTACCTCAGTGCCCTGATTACAACATGTGAAATCTACTGTGAGCAAACCCATCCTGTATCAGCTCCATACAAAATGGACTCGTTAGATCCAGTCACCAAAAACACAGCCAACAGATTTACTATGAATAATTAAAGCATTTTGCAATTTTATGTTCTATATCCACCTACAACTGTGTTTATGTTGCTACAGAAAAAACCCCATTGGGGTTGAAAATCATGAACAGAACTGCACCACGACTGAACAGAGCCACAAAGGGACAGGACACCAAGAGATATGCTATTTTATTTAAAATCAGAACACAGTAGATAACAGAAAGACTTATTATGCAAACAACTCCACTGTATGTTCACAACTTGCTCAGCATATAAAACTGCCCCTTATTAAGACAGTTCAGGATCACACAGAGGAACTGTTCAGGCACAGGACGACTCTGCCCCCTCTGAACTCCACGTCCACCACCCAGCTCCACGGGAGGGTAAAAGAATTGCTGGTCTGAGCTCTGTATCTACGTCGTGATTCCAGTTTGAGAGGGCAGAGAAGTCCCAGGAGAGGTGGAGACTGAGGCTGTGGAGGTTGGGGCAGTAATGGGGATGGTGACCTCGACCAGCCCAGGCGCCTCCTGGCATCCCAGGGCAGCTCCTGTTCCCTCCAGCGCTACCCAGGAGACCTGTCTGGATCAGCTGTGCTGGAACAACGACTCCACCTTCTCTGGGAGGCAGCCCTGAGTGCAGTGAGACCCAGCCAGAGTCAGAACTGCTCACTGCAGTCCCAGGCCCAAGTCCCAACTCACAGAACTGCACACAAAAGACTGGCACAAACAATGCTGCCCAACGAGAGCATTTCCAATGCTACCAACACTCTAAAGCCGTGTTACACATTGTATTTAAAGGATTTTTCTCCACTCCAATTGCTTTGGGGAAGTATATGCTATTTGTAGCAGACATCAAAAATCCTTTTTTTTTAATATATATATATTTTTTTTTTTTTTTTGGCAAGCATTGTGAGCCACCCCCTCTCAAGTCTCAGCTTGCCTATGGCATTTTAATCTCACTATCTTATAAACAGTGCAAATTAGTACAATTCTAAACATCCTAGCCAGAGCAGAATTAATTTATTAGCTATAACAGAACAGGAGAAGCTGTTGAAGGGCAACAGGTTGAAAGCACTGACACAGCTCTTGCCAGGTTAGTGTTTCGTCAAGTTTGTTGCTGAAAGGATTGAACAGCTTTCCACAGTCATTCTTCTCCTTTACCCTTGAACATCACCAGCAGTCAAGTAAATATTTACAGTGTGTGTGCACACACACACACAAAATTAATGGCAAAACGTTTTCCATGAGCAGCTGGACTTCAGTTATGAGCTTGCAATAACTGAAACATCACATTAGTTACATCAGCTATGTTCAAACTTACCCATCAGTGAAGGCAACTATAAGCTTACAAATAGCAGATACAGATACTGTTTTTTCTGAAGCATGAGGGTCAGTTTTGTGTAAAAGTCAGTGCTCTCGAAGAGCCCTTCAATTAGAGTTAAGCAATGGCCATTCAAATGATAAAAATGCTAATATCCTAGAATTACAATCACAAGTAGTGATCCTAAGGCACATCAGCCACATGCATATGCAATAATGCATTGTTTTGCTTTCAGACAAAAAAATTGCATCAGCTTTGTCTGTATTTAGTGTGCACAAGAGGTTGTTTTTAGATAAAGTATCCCTGAAAGGTCATTGTTATCACAAAAGTTACCAAAAGACAGAAGATTTAACAAGTAGTAAAAATATTTCTGGACTACTAATACCAATAAAGTCTGATACATAAAATGCAGTGCAAATTCACCATACACTTATCTATCACCCCCATCACTTCTGAGGATTTCCAACCCTCAGAAAAAAAGTTGGCACCTGATAAGTGTAAAATATACCTGGTTGTTTTTATGAAATCTTAGTAAAACTGAATTGGGAGTGTTTTAGAGTTTTTGTGTAGCAGGCTCAAAGTATGAATTTCTATACTCAGACACCACCCTGGTAGCCCCCACCCACTTCAATTTTTTCTAGGACACAAACCATTTCTACAGCAGAGTCATGTTTAGCATCCAGACACAACAGCTGCCACCCAAATACCAGCACTAACAGCACAGCAAAGTTACTTTGAAACGAGTCATAATTAACCATGCTTATACAAAGCTTCAGTGAGAAAATAATACCAAGAAAAGATATCACACAATTAAAAAAAAACAGAAAACAACCACATCCTGTACCATCACTAGATTGCAGAAAAAACACACTTTGCAAACAAATCCAATGCACATTGCTTCACAAAATCCCCCATCTATAAAAACTTGCCAGACTTACACTGGGGAATTGGTTCAGATGCCAGTAACACTGACCAACCTTCTGCCCTTGGTCTGCAGAAGGCAAAACAAGCCAAATGACCATATTCATATTCTCAGAATAGAGAGCTTCCTGTTATGAGCTTAATTTGAGATTAGTATTTGCTAACCACCACACTCCAGAGGAAATGATTAAGGGACAATCCAGGTCTTACATAAAGAAAAAATAAATATATGTTCAATTCTGACTGATGTTTGTAGTACAAACTTCCAAACAATGTAGTGCATTCCAGCACAATGATACCAAATAACTGAAATAACCAGGGCCTTTGACAGATTCTGGACTGATTGATAACAAATTCACAGACACATTCTGTGCAAACGACAGGGGTTAAAATTTGCCTCCCCCAGTGCTGGATTAAAATACCAGCATGTGTCTGTACCTTAGGCTTCAAGAGTCACATCAAGAGTGAAATCTGAGCTGCCCTAAAAAGCCTCTCCCATCCAGTGGCAGAAGTTAAGAACTGTTAAGAAGTTAAGATTCTGTAAGATGCAAACAGCCACCATGGACTTCAAAAGGCTTTTCTTTTTTGCCTACCTGCAGAGAAACACTAACTGCAAATTCCAGATAGATACACATGCCCCAAACTGCAAAACTAAACAAAATGGGAAAGTTAAAAGTAGTTTTGCCAAGTGAGAGACAGAGTTAAGAGATAAAATGAAATTGTGGAAATTCAAGTGGGCAATTACATGTGAAAATCCAGTATTTGATTAAGAAAATACCCTGCCTAGATTCCTGGAATCACATGGTAGCAAAAGCTAAGCACCTGTGTAAAAAAATCATTTCTGTATCCAAGGTGTGGAAAAGGAGAGGAAAATCAACCACTAGAAAGAGTCTTAATAGGCAAGGAAATAAAACTGCCTGGTAAAGTGTCTATAAAACCCTAAACTGGCTCTACAAACAGTTTAGTTTCATTTCAAGAGACCAGGACTTTGAGGGTATCAAGCTATTTAGGAGTGGGAGTAGTGCCTACTTTGATTACACACTAAGGTAACAACTGAAATGCAGAAACGAAACTCTTGTCCTTTTCCCTGTCTAAACCCCCCCCAGGGTGTTCTGACAGGAGTTTCAGCTCAGTGAGCTCTGAAAACACTGCGCACCTGGCCCTGGATGCAAACGGTCACCGAGGGGGGCCCTGTGCACACCCCGTGCCCAGCAGTCAGAAATGGGTGTTACCATCCCAACGCTGTCACAGAATTCCTTAGAGGGACAACCAGCTCCCCGTTTGCCACACATCCATCCAGCTGCCAGGGGAATCCATCAGAACACAGGAGGATGCTGATTTACCATCACTGAGGAATTCAGAGCGTGACTCGGTTTGTAATGTCAGCAAATCCACTGCCAGTGCCTTCCCAATTTGATGGACTTACGGAATTTAGACCTCATCACCTTCCTAGGAAAAACCTTGTCACCACTGACCTTTGCAAACAAACATCATCACATTTAGCAAAGCAATTGCAAACCTCTGTGCCACAGCTCGGCCTTTGTGCTCCATTGTGCAAAGAACAGAGGCTTCCCATTGCCTACAGCAAGTCTCTGATGGGGGAAAAGGAAATATAAGCACCAATACATAAGTCAGGCGCACCCAAATATTTACTGGAGGATAAAGCCAGGATGTGGTGGAAGGCGAGGTGGTCTCTGGGGAAGAGGTGGAGGATAGGGTGGCACAAACTGAGCTGGGTATCCCGGCTGTGGCATCTGGCCGGTGGGCTGAGCTGCTCCCGGCCGAGGCGGGAGAGGAGGGTACGGAGCACCTGGGTAGGAAAGAGCCGGTCCCGAGCCCATGGCTGCAGTGAAGGGAGTGGGGAAGCGTCCAGCCGGGCCTGAGGGGGGCGGGGGGGGCGGGATCCGCCGGGGCACCACCGAGGGAGGAGGGTTTGCATCCGCCTTGTAGGGATCGGCAGGGGCTGCTGCGGGCTCGGGTGCCCTCGGCTGTGCCGGCGGCTGAACCTGAGCAAGTCTCTGTCCCTTCAGCACCATTTCCTGCAGCTTCTCGATCTTCACCCGGCGCAGGTGAGCCAGCTTCCTCTTGCTCTGGTACTCGTCGATGAAGGAATCCAGTGGTATTTCACCATCAAGGAACCTTTCTGCCATATTCTGTCAAATACAGAACATTCTCTTAGGAAACAGCCTACTGCAACAGAATCTAAATGGCTCACATCCCAAAAATAGCAGCATTTTGCCTGTGATTTTCCAGCTGGCATATGGAAGATGACTGGCATACTGAAGAATTCTGAGCAGAACTTTCAGTTACTTATTACTCAGAAGCACTGAGAGTTAAATATCACTTATGCATAAATTTATACTGAAGTAACAGCAACAAAAACATCTGAATCTCGCTCTGAGCGTTCCCCTGATCACCAGAGATGGGAATGAACCAAGTGCAGCAGCTTCCCAGATTGCCAGCTAAGGTGAATTACAGCTGAGTGCTGCTTGAATGCCAGCAGAAACACTGGGAACTCTGTGAGACTCAGCACAGAGACTATTGCTAAGTCAGGCTTAAGACTCACCCTTACTTGTGGCTTTGGGTGAATGATGTTTAATAATTGAGAGCTGAACAAACATAAAATCACAAAATTCAGCTTGTCCTGGGAATGTCTTTTTACGATCACAACTCAAGGCTAATAAGCACATTTTTTTCTCCTGATTAATTACAGAAAATGCCTGCATGCAAATCAGCAAACAAAACCAAACACTCCCATTATTCTGAAGTCACACCACCCTTCAAGCACTTGTGTGTCAGCAAGTGGTGACCACTGGCACCTGCACAGACACACTGAAGTCACAATGGAATATTTCACCAGAAACACAGGAGGAAAAGCAGCACAGGCACAGGCTTTTTTATTAGGCTACTAACTGACATTTATCATGAAGTAATACCTGTACTAGGCATACCCCACTGAAAAAAGATTCCACATTTTTAAACTCTACAAGTTTGAAAGCAAAGCCAAGGAACTAAGAGGGTTTGCCTACCTTTTCTAAAAAGGAGCACTTTCTCTCTTGAACTTCAAGGATGTTAAGAGTACAAAATTGCTCAGATAAAAAAGAAATAAAATTGCTGGAATCAAATAGCTGCTCCCTGAAGTTCAAAGAAGAGACAAGTCCATATTCTTAAAACTACTCCTTAATCTGCCACATGCTCAGCTCAGCAGTGCAGCCATGGACACTGGAAGGTTCTGGTAATGGGTGAAGTGGCAGAATTGGGGAGTTCTGTCATTACCTCTGTGTCTTCCTCAATCTTCGCCCCCTCAGTCTGCAGCAGTGCCAGCAGGGTCTCCAGGGAAGCATTGCTGGATTGTCTGTCTGCAAAGGCACAGGAAGGACAGAAAATGACAGCAGGCTCTCAGTGACTTGGAGCTACACAACCTCCAAGGCACAGCTGCACAACCAGCAGACTCTGCAGCTCTACACAGGGTGATGCACAGTAAGAAATACATTAAAAGTTCAGGAATATTGTCAGAGTGCTAAGAGCTGAAATTTAATTCCAATTATATATTTATAATATTGAAAGCACTTCAGCAAGTGCAGTATCAAATGTACAGTATAATTCAGTATGAAAGTTACATGTAATATTCCATTTGATTTATAAATAGTCACTGAAAATTTGAAGTGTTTTGCTCTTTAGCAAGGTAACTGAAGTTGATAATTTAGAGAAGAGTAGGTCAAGAACAGGTAGGTAAGGAAGAATCCACAGTATCTGTTACTAGGTGTGACAGTCCCTTAATAAATCATCAGAAGTGTGATCTATTTCAGCACTACACAAGAATGACATTTCACTTTGTACCCTAATTCACACAGCTAAAAATGAAACACCAAAAACCAAACAACAAACAGGCAACAGATTTACATTCACTTAAAAAACAGCAAATCATAATTGTCAACAGCCAGTGTTACCTAGTTTTGTTTTCTTTATCTGGTATGCCTCAAAAAGAACTTGCAGCTCTTGATATTTCTCAGTTAAATTTGATTTCAGAGACTCCAACTTTGGCTGGTACAGGAGATTTCCCTCTGCCAGACTGCGGTTGCTGGCAAGAGTCATGTCCTTGCTGTGCTGAACATTTTGGGCCTGGATATAAATTAAAAACCAAAAAAAAGCATGTGAAATGACAGTGAAATTATTAAGCAAGACAAAATGAGGCTTTGAAAACTTTTAAATAAACAACAGAAGTATGTAAGAATTAGTGTCGTGGCATTGGACCTGCAACTGATGAACAAATGATGAAAATTGACAGATAAAGCAACAGCTCTTGAAAAAATCTGAATTCCAGCAGTGAGATACAATGGGTGCAGAAGATTATCATCCCTTATCTTATTAATGTGTAAAAAATAAGGATTGCATCGTGACTGTTCCTTCTCCAGAATATTCCTCCCCAACTGTGTTACACCAGTCCTGAATTAATGCCAAAACCTTCATTTTTTTCCAGTTTAATCCTTCTGCTTAACAATTCCTAGTCTAACGAAAAAGTGACAATTCTCACACACCCAAGATTCAGCCAGATTCCAGTTTGCTCACACTCACACATGCACATGAGTTCATAGTGTTTGGAGAAGTCTGCCTGGGTGTCACATTAGATTCATTAAAATATTCAGACATCAAAAGGGGAAAAAAAAACAACCAAGGGCTTTGATTTCAGATCCTCAGGCTGAATGAACAAGTGGAATAGTCCTCCCAGGGCACAACAGACTAATTCTATCGAGCTGCCTTCAAAAGTAACAGAAGTTTGGTACATTTTTGTGACCTCCTCCATCCACGTGCCCCCTCTAGTCCAGGTTGTCCCTGTTCAGCTGCAGCTGCTCCCATTTACAGCCCCTGCAAAAGCAGCACAGACCTTGCTCCTGCCACACTTCTGGGTGGACACAGAGCCACATCCCACAAACAGCAAAAGAGGAAACCCAAATGAGCTGTTTAAAAGCCCCAGTAAAGGTCAGCATCAAAATTCAGGTGTTTTTCCATGCACAGCAACTGTCTTTGAGAGCAATTACTTCCTTCTGCAATATTTATATGCTAGTTTAATTTCCCAAATTCAACACTTGCTTGGTGTTACTTAAACACTTCTGTCCCCAGATATTCCTCTTCAAAAACCAAAGCTTCACTCTCACCCTGTTCTTTCCAAATCACTTAAAAACCCAACAACAACAACCACAAAGGATAATGCAGAGTCCTAAATTCTACATCAATCCCAATTTTACTCCAAATTGTGAAATTCAGAAATTACACTTGCAATATTGTTTTGTCTCCTCAAGCCTAAATAAGCATCCAGCCCTATGCTTGTGTTCAATGTGGATCCTTTCAAAGAATTAAAGCTCTCTTTTTACCTTTGAATCTAATGCAAAATAATTTAAATTAAACTGGTTTCCATTTGTTTATTCTCATATAATCCAATCCAGTTAGGACTGTTGTTTTCAGAAAGCTGAAGTCCCCCTACTTTACATTTTTTAAAAAAAGAATTATGAAGGGAACTAAAACACAGCTTAATTAGTGGCATCCAACTCTTACCAACCTCCTGCCATCACCACAAGCCCTGTTACCGGCTGCCTCCTGAACTGCCAGCCAAGGAAAACTGTGTGCAAAAAGATTGATGGGTGCTGGTGCCTCTTTCACCATTTTAATGAGCTCACTACTTCCTCACAGCAAATTCAGAATTTGCACTGCTTGGGAGGCTGAGACTCTCATGCCAACAGTCAGTCAGGAGAGAGCAGTTTAAGGAGTGAAATTTGATCTCTCTTTTAGGATGAAGAAGATGTACATTTACTCCGGGCAGAGAAAAAGCCAGTGGACACAAACCTGTAAGCCTTTCAAGGGCACAAATACCAGGAAAATGAAGATTTTACTATAATCATTTATAGTAAAATTAAAATTGTATTTTAAA